>JAOQML010059170.1:0-10011 GCA_027568935.1 Erythroxylum urbanii
TACAGTTCACTTCTAGATTTTGGCAGAAACTACAAGAATCCATGGATACATAGTTGAATTTTAGGACAGCATTCCATCCACAGACTGATGGGCAATTAGAGAGAACCATCCAGACACTTAAGGACATGTTAAGAATGTGTATCTTGGACTTTGGTGGAGATTGGGAACGTCATTTGCCTTTAATAGAATTTTCCTACAACAACAGTTACCATTCCACCATTGGGATGGCACCTTAGTAGGCATTGTATGGTAGAAAGTGTAGATCTCCACTATGTTGGACAGAAGTAGGAGAGAAACAGTTAGAGGGATCAGAACTAATTCAAGAAACATCTGTAAAAGTTCCTTTGATACAAGAAAGATTAAGAATGACCTTCAATAGGCAAAAGAGTTATACAGATTCTAAGAGGAGGGATGTACAGTATGAAACAGGTGATCAAGTTTTCTTAAAATTCTCTCCTATGAAAGGTGTAGTCAGATTTGGAAAGAGAGGGAAGCTAAATCCTAGATATATTGGACCATTTGAAATCTTTGAAAGGGTTGGAAATGTGTCATATCGGTTGGCTTTGCCTCCTCATCTTAGCTACGTGCATCCAGTTTTCCATATATCAATGTTAAGAAAGTACATTCCAGATCCTTCTCATGTATTACAAACCCCAGAAGTGGAAATAGCAGAGAATCTTTCTTATGAAGAAACTCCAATTGCCATTATGGACAGAAAAATTAGAAAATTACGGAATAAAGAGATTCCAATGATTAAAGTCCAATTGCGGAATCAAAGAGTTAAGGAATGTACATGGGAAACAGAAGAATCAATGAGAACTAGATATCCACAGTCGTTTCTCCAATAAGGTAAAATTTTAAAATTTGTGGACGAATTTTTAATAAAAGGGGGAGAACATAACACGCAGTATCTGATTTATTCGGTACAGCAGAGACTAATGTCATTAAAACCAGAACAGCGAATTATAATTTTTGGTGACATCAAATTAATGATGTTTGACACTTTTTGGGTTGTCACAGGAAATTGTACTAGTGGATTTTGAAAGAACCAGTACAAGAGGGGCATTTTTTGTAAATAATGAACAAAGTGGCTTATAAAAGAAGTTAACTACAAATAAGACAAAAACTTGTCTTCCTCCTCCTCCCTCACTTACGAGAATTCACCACGGAAGCTTTCTCTCAATTTTGCAAGCTTTGTAACTAGAAAGTGAAGGAGAATCAAGTCGATCAGTCGATACAAAATGGCAAGCTTCGGTCTCGACACTTGATTCTACCGATTGGAATTTAGTTTATCACTTTCTTTTGCCATAACTATGAAACCCACTTGATGAAATTTATGGGTTTGATAATTTTGATGATGAATTCTTATTCTTTGATGTCTAATGACTGATAAACATGAGGAAAATTTCATTTTTTATGGTGATTTGGGGCTAAACCAAAACCTAGGATTTTGGAGTTCAAAGCTGCCAAGGGAGGCAGATTCGTAGATCCTACTTATACATTTGTTTTGAGCTATTTAACGTGTGAATTTGGAGAAACTCAAAACTTGGAAGTTGTAGATACCGGTGTCTACTGTATCTTTGAATTTTTTTTACGAATTTAGGGTGAGCCAATCAAATGAGATAAGTCCCAAATTGAAACTGGTTCAGAATACCAGCGGGATTAAAACATGAAATGAAAGTTAATTGTTTGAGGACTTTAGAGTCAAAATTGGATGATGAATTCTTATTATGAAATGCTCTGAAATGTGTCATCTAAGTTTTGTATAAAGGGAATTTTAATTGGATGAGTATCTTGAGTGGAGGGTGTTACTGATCTTAGTGACACAGAAGAGAACAGAAATAGGACAACTTTATAAAAATCACAATAAATAAAAATTTCATCATTTCTGAGCCATCTTTGGATATGTGATAGCCATATGAGTATATTGAAAATGGAGTTTTGAATCACCTCAACTAGATGAGAAATGAATAAGTTATAATGATTTGAGACAGGAAGGGTCCAACTCATGACAGAATATTAAGGCTCATTGTAAATGGGATATTTGGAAGCCTTAATGACCGAATTAGAAAATGGTCATAAAAGAAAAAAATGTGAATTTATGTGTTAACTAAATGTATGGAAAGTTTGAGAAACATTGGACCTATATAGAAAAAGTTATGCTTCCGCGAATGAGACCTACACAGATGAATCAATTAAACCGAATAGGTTCAAGTATGATTAAGCTAATCAAGACATAAAGAATCAAATATTCAGAATTGTAAGCTAAATTTGGACATAATGAAGTACAAGACTCCTTTTCAAGGGAAAATTTGGCTTGAAACCATTTTGACCATTATAGAAGAAAATATACATTTTTAATGATGTATGTTAAGAAATGAGATTTATGTAATGATGACTAATGCGGGCATATGTAATTTTTATGCATGCTACCTAATAGCTTGTGAAAGCAAACGAGGAATAGAACTAGAAGTCGTACCTAGTACCTCTCAAGTTCAAGAAGATTAGAAAAGAGATAAGAACCCCTGAGATAGTTGAGGTGAGTATAATCATGCTACTATACTTGTGTAGTAGTCTTTTTTTTTTATATCTTGCGGCCTGTTGAATTGTTCTCAAATCTGTATGACTTGTTTGATATATGACTCCAAGTGATTGAGTCTAGCATGTTGTAAACCACATTGGCCAGTTGATAGTTAGATTCTTTGCATCTTCTGATTCCCTTGTTATGTTGAACCTATTAATTGCGATTCTTTGGTGAACCATATTTTTTCTTGTTAGCCATGATTGATGAGTTCATACGATATCCAACTGGTACATTATCAGACCATATGCACATAGGTAACCTGCCGGTGATGGGTCAGATCCGGGTCCTACTTGGAGAGTACAGACCTCCAATGGTAGGGTTAGGCCAACCTTGTCTAGAATCAGAAAAAGGAGGGATATGCTGTACTAATATGCCTCTGTCTCTTCCTAAGAAATTCAGAAAATCAGAATTCAGAAATGAGAAATAAAACTCAAAAATTGAAATCCTATGGAATTCTATCAAAGAAATAACCCAGAACTCAGAAAAAAATTTGGAAACCAGATTCTTTTTATAATAGAACAATTTATATTGAGATTTATTATTGATACTCGTGTGATTGCCGTATTTGAAATTTCCACCTGTTTATTATTGATACCATGTATTGTTGTTTAGAATCCCACAAACCATTCTTGTGAAGCTAGCCTTGTGTTACCTAGCCTCATAAGCATGGTAGCGTGTTTATATCTCACTGAGTCGTGTTGTAGACTCACCTCTCACTATTATCATTTCAAAGGATTAACAGATCGTATAAGAGAGAAATCCAAGCCTTTTGAGACTCGCTTGGATAAACAGTCAAGTAAATTTTTTGACATGATGTAGTTTGCATATACTTATAGCTGCTCCATGGTTTGTCATAATCATATGTACATGATACATGTATGGATATGCTATGTTATTGAGAATGATGTCAGTTGATGATATAAGATGATTATAGATTGGCAGATTATAAGTAGATAATGTATGTTATAATTACAGATTGAGATTCTTGCTTCATTTAAAACTGTTAAGCAGGTAAATGGGATTAATTAGATAAACAAATGGGTTATGCAGGAATTTCAGTAGAACATAGAAAAGTTAGGCTTACTGCGGGTTTTGGTGGCATTAAGCCTACCCATCCCCTAGTGCCAACACAGTTTAGAATGCAGGTCATGTCAAGTATTCAGAGCAAAATTTGAAATTCTTAAAAATCAGTTGACAAAGAAACAAATCTTTGGAGATGTGGTCACATTTGTTTATGTTATTGAGTTTCAAAAGCATGGATTTCCTCATGCTTATTTATTACTGATACTTAAGCCACATTGTAAATTGCTAAATCTAGATTCTTATGATCAAATCATATCTACTAAAATACCAAATACTGATCAAAATTTAAGATTATATTCTCTTATTGTTAAGCATATGATTCATGGTCCTTGTGGTTTTATGAATAAAGATTGCCCTTGCATGACAAATGGTGTGTGCAAAAACCATTATCCTAAGAATTTTTCTCCTTTCAGTGTTCATGGTGAAGACAGTTATCCATGTTATAGACGAAGAGATGATGGAAGGAAAGTCAAACTTTCGAGACATGAGGTTGATAATAGGTAATTCCTCACAATCCGTACCTTTTGATGCTAATTGATTGTCACATAAATGTTGAAATGTGTTCAATTGTTAAGCTTGTTAAGTACTTATACAAATGTCTTTAAGGGCCATGATCTTGTTAGTTTTAGTGTTGTTGATCAAGAGACTATAGCTGATATTGATGAAATCTATAATTTTCAAGAAGTTCGTTGGATTTCACCTCCTGAAGCTTTGTGGCGTATATGTGAATTTCGTCTAGAAGAGATTAATCCATCAGTTTATATACTTCAAGTTCATCTTCCAGATTAGCAGTTTATTTCCTTCAACAGAAATGCAGATTTGTTTTATTTTTTGAGGAAAATTGACTTCTTGAAAATAATGCTAATTGAATTTTTAAAGATGAATCTGACAAATAAAAAGGCAGAAGAGATGAAATGTTTGTATAAAGATTTTCCAAAACATTTTATTTGGAATCGAAAGACAAAAACATGGTCAGAAAGAAGACGAAAGAAAGTAATAGGAAGATTGGTTACTGCTGACCCTCACACATATTAAAGGACCGACATCATTTGATGACTTGTTGACTATTGATGGTGACAAAAGGAGCTGTTTCAGGGAGGTTACATTGCAGTTAGGATTGTTAGCGTCTAATTTTTATATACAACAAACATTAGAGGAAGTTGTTGTGTTTCAAATGCTAGCGTCACTTAAACTTTTATTTACTACACTCCTGTTCTATTGTTCGCCAACAAATCCAAAGAAACTCTGGGAAATATTCAAAGATGATCTTTGTTCTTACTACCAATATGCTTCTTCTTATAGTGCGTGCACATCTGATCAAATTACAAAAATGGCCTTTCAAGATATTAATAAATCTTTGGAGCAAATGGGGAAAAGGTTAAGTGATTACCATTTTGCTGATCATCAGTTTAATATTGATTATCACCAACATCAAACTAAAGAAATACAAAGTGAGAAAAAAATACAAGTTAATCCAGAAGACCTATTATTACAGTCAAGGTTGAATAATGAGCAGAAATATCTATTTCATTTGATTTTGGATTATGTTTTGGCTTTAAGTGGTGGAAGTGTTTTTATTGATGGTCCTGGTGGAACAAGGAAGACTTTTTTATATCGAGCTCTCCTTGCAAATTTACAGTCACAGGGACATATTGCAATTTCTGTTGCTGTATCAGGTGTTACAGTATCAGTCCTTCCTGGTGGTAGGATAGCTCACTCAAGATTTAAAATCCCGCTTGATTTTTTAAAGAAAAAAGTTTGTCAGTTAAGTAAGCAAAGCAGTATTGCAAAACTGATATTTTAATATAGTTTCATCTTATGGGATGAGGCTTTTATGGCAAAACGAGAAGCCATTGAAGCAGTTCATGATTTACTTCAAGATATTATGGACTCTAATCAACCTTTTAGAGGAAAAATTGTTGTATTTGGCGGCGATTTTCATCAAATCTTGCCAGTTATTGACCAAGCTACAAGACAACAACTAATTGATTCAAGTCTTCTAAATTCACATCTTTGACGACAGATGCATAAATTCTCTTTGATGATAGATATGAGAGCCATGTCAAGTCCAGCTTTTTGTGAATTTTTATTATGCGTAAGAGAAGGCAATGAGCCAGTTGACGAGCAAGATCAAATATCCTTGCCAAAACAACTAGTTATTCCTTATCATAACAAGGATAAGTCTCTTAACAGGTTAACAAATTTTTCATTATATATTTTTACTATCAATTTTATTTATTTTAAACAGTTTAAAATTACAAGTTTCTAACGCCCCATTACCTTCACCAGGTTACTTCAAAATGTCTTCCCTAACCTAAGCTTGTATTCATCTGATCTATATCAGATGATAAATAGATGTGTATTGTGTCTAACAAACGGCTGTGTTGATGAAATTAATGACATGATGATTAACAAATTGTTAGGAAACGTCCATTCATACATGAGTTTTAACAAAACAGTTAATTGAAGGCATCAAGCAGATTATGAAGATTTTCTCAATTCTTAAATCCTAAAGGCCTACCTCTATACAAACTGTTTCTCAAAGAAGGTTCCCTAATTATGCTTTTAAGAAATTTGAATCCAACAGAGGGACTATGTAATGGGAAAAGGTTGATATGTAGACAATTAAAAGATCATACAATTTTTGCAGAAGTTGTCTTTAGACCTCACAAAGGAAAATTAGTTTTTATACCTAAAATTCCTTTGAAAAAAATGGAATACCTTTTGTCATAACACAATTCCCAATTCGTTTATGTTTTGTAATGTCCATAAACAAATCCCAAGGTCAAACACTTGATTATGTAGGAGTTTATCTCTGTCAGCCTGTATTATGATATGGACAGCTATATGTGGCTCTGTCAAGAGCTCGAACTCCTGAATCAGTTAAGGTTCTAATTATTCCAGGAATTTTTGAGTCTTCAAAGCTTGATCAAAAGACAAGAAATATTGTGTTCTATGAAATATTTGAATTAGTCAAAGTATAAAGTATAGAACTATCAGAAGGTATATTAATTGTTTTGTTCAAGTTGATATAATTTCATTCCATATATAGAAAATTTATTTTTACTTTATTATTTTATTAAATTAATTATTTTAGGATGGAAAAGTGTTTATTGATCAAGGATATTTTACCTGGTGCTCAATGGTGGTCATGTGAAATTATTTTCGAAGAAAAACAACATGTTGTCACATCACCAGGCACGCCATCGAAAAGACAAAAGTTTATCTTTTTTGATTATGAGGTATAACAATTATACTTTCTTCATTCAAAATCCTCTTTCTTTCTTACTTTATTATTAACAATTTCTTTATAATTAATAGGGATTGGTCATATTTTGCAGTCGTATAAAAAATATATCAATTGTAATGCCATTGTGAAGGCAATTCCGCCTCAGTACCAAACTGAAGACTTAAAAATACAGTGGATAATTACAAGTCGCACTATTATTGAACCTGTACCAAATGATGACAACATCATCCCCGTGAAATTTAACTATACACCTTTCACGAATCTTATCAACTATATAAATGACAAGGAAAAATTAGTTGGTTAGATCTTTTATCTATTTCTTTATACAACGTTGACTATTTTTTCCTATTATATCTGAAGATAGTTATATTTTACAAGTGATAGATATTTTGGCTCTAGTTGTTGAAGTCTTGGATAAGAAAGAAATCAACAAAGATGGCAAACTTTTGACTGTGCAAAAATTTGTTCTTGCCAACAAACAGTATTTTACATTCTCTGTTATTCTTTATAATTGGTAAAACCTCAGATAAGTTCCCTCTCTTTCCTAACATTTCTTTTCTATATTAGGCAACAAACAATTATACTATCGATGTGGAATTCATTTGTTACTAACGAGGGCCAACAAATTAATGAATCCTTACATTCTTATCCAATAGTTGTGTGTCGCAGGCTAAAAGTCAACTTCTATAATGGTATTTTTTTTCTTCATCACGCTTTTACATTTTATTAGTTATTCTTATATTTTATTTTTTCCTTGCAATTGAAAAATTTTAGGTGTTGCATTATCCACCTAGTTTGACTTGGCAATTCTTATTGATCCACCGATACAAGAAGCTGCAGATCTTAAAAATTGGTACTGCCATATTTTTCATCTTTGCTCCAACAACTAATCAAATTATATAGAAATTTTATAATATTGTAATGCTTTTGTATTTATAATTATTATCTTTCAGGGCATAATGAAATAATTTGGAGGTTAAAAACCTTATTAACGAACAAGCTTATCTCAGATATAATTCTGATATATCTTTTGGATCACATCAAAAAATTATGAAAATCATCTTCTTGAAGTCTACCAGTAAGGTAAATACATTTTATATTCTCATACACATTGTTTGTTTGATATTAATTTTTTTAATAAAAATCTTATTATATATTTCCAGACAGCATGTATTAAAGTTAATGTTTCCATCCAACACATCTTGCAAAAATATTGTTATATGGCATGTAAAAAATGCTTTCGTTCTACAGCTGCTACTTATGGAGTTCCATTCATTTGTAATTCTTGCCGAGAGAAACTTTTGCCTGAACCTAGGTTTTTCCTTTTCTCTTTTCTCTTTTCAATTTACTGCCTTTTTCTTCTGAACTGTATATGTGCAAATGTCACGAGTGTGACATTACATGTCACACCCGTGATTTTAATCTCCTTTCTTTTGCTTGCAAATATAGATTCTGCTATGATGTGGATTTGACTGACGAAACAGGAACTATCATAGCTTTTATTTTTGGTGAACTTGGTGAAAAACTTTTGAATTTTATTGTAATTGAAGTTATGCAATATTATCACTAGGTAATATTTTTTTGACCTACTACCGATGCGATTTAATATAAAAAGAATTATAATATCTTTATTATATGACTAAATTAATATTTTTCCCTTCCTATAATAAGAGTATCAAACTTCTTCTATAAAAGGTGCGTGCAGATTTGAAAACCAAGACATTTCTTCTTCATATCAAATCTGTAAATGTTCAGTTACCAGATGGAAGACAACGGTTCACTGTTATCCATTACCGTGAAATTGATGAAAATGAATTACAAAAGGCTTGAACTTCAATTGGAAAAAATGATGAAATTTCAACTACTGATCAAAATAGCACTATTGACATTACACCTGCACCTATTTCAAGTATTCATCATTATTTATTCTTTGAATTTAGTATTTGCCATTTTTTATTCATTTAATTTTTGACTTTTTATCTTTATCAAACTATGTAAACTTGCTTTTTACTGTAGTTATATTATCATCTATTATTTATCTACCTGGTGTTTTTATGAAAAATATTAATTTTACCTTATATATTCTGTAGCTGATATGCTTTTTTTTATAAATATTTTTAGAAGATATTGTTGAATCTTCTTTAAGAGTCAGACAATGTCTTCATAAAAGATTCAGCGAGAGTGAACCCAAACCAGCGTCAAATGTAGGTGTTAACAACGGCAACAAAAAACCAAAATTGTCATAGGCTCTTTTTTTCAGGCAAATTAATCATGTAACTTTCATACCTTTTCTGCTTTAATTTCTTGTTTTGTTAAACTTCACAATTCTAGATAACTGCATGATGGTTTTTCTTGTTAAATGACAACCGTCGTTGATATTTTATTACTTGACTTATAACCGTGACTTACTTATGGCATCTCACAATTGTCTTTACTAAAATCACCCACATTCATAAAATAATTATTCAAAATTCAATGAAATCTCAAAATATCAAAAGAAACCGTTTTCTTTAGTTATTGTTTATTTGTTGTTTTTTTAACATACCTTGTTTTGTCTTGCATTTTCATTTTTACCACATGTTTGCAATGTAAATTCTTCTAAATACACCAAGATTTCAATTTCTAAACATACACTTTAAACCTGAAATGTTACTCTGATTTCAGCAGTACTGTTAATATTATATACAATTTAATTATTTCTACATACATAAAACCTTCTTAAATATATATAAGAAACTTAAATTTTTTTCAAAACTATAATCTTTTTTTAATACCACTTGAGAAATCATCAATTAGTTTTAGAAATATGCTATTTTATATTCATAAATAGTAACTTCATCAAATGCACACTCTTCACACAAAAGAAAAGAAGAACAACAAAGAGCATTTTTAGCCTAACCAAATAGGTCGATTACACAACTGATTAAAAAAGTAAATATTTCTGAACTGTTTAAAAGAATTTTATCTATTTGTGAGGCTCTATCTAAATAAGATAAATAGGAGAACATATATGAATATAATTTTAAAATTTTAATTAATTTAATTATAATAAGGAATTTAATAATAATAATAATAATAATAATAATAATAATAA
>JAOQML010059199.1:0-10010 GCA_027568935.1 Erythroxylum urbanii
TGCATGAGCATGAGGTGTGGCAATTTACCACACCTGGACCCGTTTCTTTGGTCCGACCCGTTCTCTGGAAACGGGATATTACACCCATTGTATGTAGTTTTTGCCTTGATTAATTGGTTTTTCTAATTCATAATACAGCTGCCTAATTGAATCTAGAGATCGTATCCTAGGTTATTTAGTAGCTAGGTTTAATTAACGATTGTATCTTGATTAAACATAACGTAAGGGAAAACTCGGGTTATTAAAGCTTATCATTAATATATGATTAATAGTTCAAGGAGAGGTGAAAGAACAACAATTCAATGAAATATGTTTAATTAGGTTGTAGGTCGAGATTGAACCAAAGAATTGGACTCCTGACAAATTCACTATTTTCATTATTTTTAGATGTTTTCTTATTAAAAGGTAATTTTGTCACCATACCTAATAAGCAAGATTCACATATGTCAAATGGTTCACAATCAAATGACCCTTAACTACCACCCTTTTGTAGCTTAGTCATGCATCTCTCATATCTTGGATCCTTATCTAAAACCATTTTACTCATTTTTCACATCTCCAAAGCGTATGACCCATTGGGTTCCCAGTTATGTTGGCCACTTGAATTAACACTTAATTTATGCAAGTCATAAGTGGTATATAACAACACAACACAACCCCCAATTGATCAGAAAGTCAATGTTTTGACTACGAAGCCTTCCATAGATGATGTTCCTATACAATTCTTCCTTTCACCATTCTATACCCCATTTGGTTCAGAGTATGGTTAAAATGTCAACTCCCACTCGATTGACTATGTCACATTTAGCCTAAGTAATGTTAGTTCTTGTCCCAGAGGCTCATTACTCAATTGCATCTGTCACTATTATGCCTAAAAAGTTCTAAAAAGACATAGGTTATCCTACTCATAAGTATATGAGATAGTTGTAGTTGATAACACAGGGTCGCCTCCCACGAAGGTGAAATTGGTCAACTTAAATTAATTTTGAATTAAAAATAAAAATAAAAACAATGCATTCCTAAACATTCTATTCTGATTATTGAGTGAAGGCTTTTAAGGAAAATTATGAATTTAAATTGAAAAGTAGATGGAATCAATTGGGAGCAAAGATAAATAGATTAATCAAACTGGAAAAACTTTTAAGAATTAATTTCACTAATTTAATCTCCTATGCATGATTAAAGAGAAATGGTTGGACTGTAATCTTACTACAATTAATAGTTAGGTTCTAAATTGATTCAAATAACAAACTAGTCTAACTTTCATATTTAACAAGTTATTATCTGAATTAATTATGAAAACCTGACTGGCAATTACCACTTAAGTTAACATATTTCTAGTTTTTAACCTAAGTGCCCATAGTTTCCTGATTTGTATTAAACTTCATCTCTCGAGTCTTCATTTAACACTAAAATGATGCAAAGTTTGGCCATCCTATTACATCCATTCAGATCAAAAACCACAGCAATAAATAAGATAACAAATCTGTAACCCAATCATGTATAATAAACTAAATAGCTACATTAATTCTCAAGAAAAGGGATTGGCCCATCACGAATATCACCACATCCACCATCATTAAGCACTTTAATAGTCTGTTACTGTCAACAAAAGTAAAGCGATAATAAAATAGTGAATACCAAATGGATTATCAAAAGAAACAAATAACAGTCAACTAGTAAGAGTATAAATCAGTTAATAACAGATAATAAAATGAAAGAAACAAACCAACAAATGAGAAATAAAATAGACAAACAAATCATCGAATGATAAGTTGTGGAGATCCTGGTCCCTCTCAAGCTTCTAGCTTTATCTCTCCCGTTCAGCTTCAGCTTCAGCTTCTTTACCAGATGAATGTTAACTTGAGTTGAATAGGATTCAGCTCTAGCTCCCGCTTTCAACCTCTCCCAAGCTTCCACCACTCTGCTGTTTTGCTTTTTTTCCCGACTCTCTCTATTCCTTTCTCTGTTTATCTTCTTTTTCTCTATCTCTCTACGCCTCCCATGTTTGTAGTGTCTCTATGTGAGTGAACCAATGAAATAGTGAATGAAAGATGATTCTCTTCAGTCGCCACCCTTTCTTGCCTTTATTAGACTCGCTTTTTTCTAGTTTACTGCTTCAACGTCTTTAACTGCCATATCTTACACTTGTGAATACAAATTAAAATAATTCACGGTAAGTCACAGGTGTGACATAAAAGTCACACCTGTGCATGTAAGCATGCATGTAAGTCACAAGTGTGACTTACAAATCATGCCTGTGCATTGTTAAATAACATACATGGTTGTGACTTAAATGTCATATTCGTGGCATGTTTAAGACAATTTTTAGGTATGGATTGATGGAAAACTGTGTGCATGGCTGGTCAAACATGGCTAGATGAGAAGAAATGTTATGTATGTATGGTGATGAAGAGAGTCGTGGAGTAAGCAGCTAGAAAAATGAGAGAATGATAGTTGGTGTTTCATGCAATTAACTTGAATGATTAACCATATATATTAATGCATGTTGCTTGGAGTATGACCGTGTGTGCATGGCTATGAGAATGGAATTAACGTGAAGACTGCTTGGTGAGATGAGATCATGGCATCTAGAAAACTGAACATGTGTGTGTGTGGAAAGAACACGTGTGTGTGTTTGGAATTAACATATGTGTGTATAAAATTAGTATATGTATGTGTGTGTGCAATTAAACCATGTGTTTGTATAGAATTAACGTATGTGTGTGCATTTAAATTGTTCATGTGTGTATGGAATGAACATGTTTATCTTCATGAAATTAGCTGGAATTAATGTCTGTAACATGCAATTAACGCTTCACACCTATTACCATACGAAATTCTTCTAATTTCCATCCAACACTCACAAGATAATCAAATTAACATTCATGAAATATTCACACCATTTTCACTCAATTCATCTCATAGTAGGCTCAAAATAAAAGGATTTTATAACCAAAATCAAGATATTAAGGTGATTAAGAGAAATAGAAATTAGACACAACAAATTTCCCCATACTTAAACTATGCTTGTCCTTGTGTATAATAAAGAACACCAGAATATGAAAAAACATAAAATAAAAACAACAATTTTCCCAAATAATAGTCAAAGATATCAATGATCAATTTAACAATCACAACCTAAGAACTTGAAACTTATAATACTCCATGAACAAGCAATTCTTTGCATATTTATCCAAAATCAACAAGCACTTTAATTCAAAGAACCTTCAACAAGTGTGATAGACACTCACTCCACTCTCCATCATCTTAAGCATTGAAAGGTAGTAAATATTCACTCATAATTCATTTTATGTAAGGTATCTATTGTAGGCTTGTTTACTAATCCAATCTCCACCACTCTTATCAAACACAAACATCAATCTAAAAGTCTTTATTTTAGTTGTGATGAGGCTAGGATAAGGGTATGGAAAAAAAGGAAAATTGTAGTTTAAAACCACATAGTTAATTGCGTATTCAAAGTAATTCAGAAAAATGATAAATAAAAACTCAATTCTTTCCTCTCACATTATAAAGTTAGCACCCCCTATTTTTACATCTCTCCTCTTCTTTTATTTTTTGATCATCTGCTCTTTCATTTGTTTCTTTTCAATTCATTTTTTCTTTTCCATTCATTTTTTCTTTCTCTTTTTCTTTTTTAATTGTTTATTTCATTATTTAAACAAGGAAATTAAGGGAAGAAAAATATAAAGGTGAGAAAATTACTACAACTATATCCATCCCTAACTCAAAAGCCAACTATAAGCTATAATTACTCTACACTTATTCCTTAAACCCGATTATAACTTTTCAAATGCTCAACTTGACCTTATGGTAGGTGTAATGAAGTGGATAAACAATTAAGGTCAAGGCTCATATTTTGGGTTTAAAGAAAGAAACGGATTTATTTAAGCTTAAGGGTGCTCACCAAAGGTGACATTATGTTGGCTTTTTAAGCTAACAGGGTCAATCCTAATTTCCATCACCATTTCAACATTTGCATAAGGTTATGCGATCTCAACTAGTATTTGTAAGCAAGTTCTAGAATTCCTTAATCATGAAAGAACACTCTCAACAAAAAATACTCGAAATTGGTGTTTAATAATTCAAAAAGGCTCAAATTCTTATCAAATGAAAAGTATCATTCATGTATCACAACAAGCTAATGTCCTTTTAATCAAAATCCAAGTTAATCAGTCTAAGCATGCAAGTATACTAATTCACTCATATTATGCATTTCTAATCCCGATTGAGTTCATTTAATGATCATACATATCCAAATAATAAATGGGAAAATAAACACACAATATACAATTAATACCCCTACACACACTTGAACATCACATTATTCCTAATGTGACACAAAAAGTAAAAGAGGGGTATAGGAGAAAGAAAAAGAATGAGGACAAACATTAAATACTAAATGAAAATAAACTATAGGTAGTACGGATAATAAAAGGAATACGTAAAGGAATATGATATGAAAGTGTGGTGGTAGCTACGTCAATGCGGTATGAAGCATTGCAATAAGCATGGTGTCCAAAATTGAGGAGTGGAGACAACTATGAGGAAGATCAATAGAAGAGATTGAAAAGAAGGCCTGTGCATACAAAGTAAATAGATTAAGTCAAGTTTCACTAAAATAAATAACAAGCAACTAAATTGAAATATAAAATAGAAATAATATGGGTTGCTTCCCATTTAGTGTTTCTTTAATGTCTTTTAGCTAGACATCTCAACCGTTATGCTTAAGGTGGATAGTCCAAAGTGATTGATTCCCCTTTTGCCTTCTCTTCACGAGTCTTCTTCTTTAAAATTTTCTAACCTCTCCTAATTGCATAATCCAGCAATTGACAGCACCTATCAATCTCCTTTATGAAGCTCAACTTCTTTTCTTCTCCTTTTTGCAACATAAAATCAAGTTGTATAATCCAGTAATTGACAGCATCTATCAATCTCCCTTACCAACCTCAACTTCTTTTCTTCTCCTTTTTGCAACACAAAATCAAAGTCTATAGGATTAAACTAATCAACACTAGAGCATTCTTCATAAACAGTAGTCGTATGAATAGGTTCAACATTAAAGATTGATAATTCTACTGTTTATCCTAAAATAGTCATGCTCAGCTTTCCATTCTTCACGTTAATCAAGATATTAGTAGTGGCCATAAAATGCCTCCATAGGAGTATGGTGTGCTCCTTCCCTTATTGTTTAACCTCCCCTATGTCTAAGATTACAAAGTCTACTAGAACAATTAATTCACTAACCTTCACCAACATATCTTCCATTATTACTTTCAGATAATAGACAATCCTATCAGCTAATTGTAGGTACATATCAGTTGGTCTTAATTGTCCTAGATCTAGTTTTCATAAATAGATTGAGGCATAAGGTTTATACTCGCTCCAAAGTCAAGCATACCTTTAACCTCATCACCATTACCTATTGATACTTGCACAAGAAAACTCCCTAGATCCTTCGATTTGGGGGGTAATTGCTACAGTAGCACTACACTTGCAACCTTTGAAACTATCTCTTTCTCATTTGGCTTAAACTTCCCTTTCTTATTGCTTAGTTCCTTGAAGAACTTCACATAAGTTCGAATGTTCTGTTTACACCTTACAAAGGCAGGTTAATATTAACTTTGGAAAACATATTATAAAGATCTGAAAATTGCTTATCTTGTTTCGATTCCTTAAGGTGGCTCAAATATGGGATCGGTGGTATGATATTTGTAAGTTGCATTATGTTTTAGGATTCAAGTTGTTATGTATTCAATGTTAATTTGAGTGTTGAGTGTGTATTTATGTTTTAATTGTGTTAGTTTATGTGTTTAAGTGTTTTTATGGGTTAGTATGACACTTTGAGCTTAAATGTTATGTTTCTGAGGTACCTTGATGTGTTTGTTAGTGTTTTAGGATAAATGGAAAAGAATGGACAAGTTTTGAAGAGTTTTAGGCAAAAACCACAGCACACGATCGTGGCACAACAGGCTACGATCGTGACAGAAAGATGTGAGCCACCAGGAACCAGGCCACAATCGTGACACTTCGAGCACTATAGTGACAGAGAGGCCAAAACTAGGCCACAATCGTGACACTTTGGTTATGATTGTGATAGAGAGGATTAGGCATTGGCCACGAACGTGGCAGGTACGACCTTGATTGTGGCTTGCATCAGGCAAACAAGAAAACAACTGAAAATATGAAGTTTTGAGGGACTTTTTGGAATGTTTCGACCCAAATCAACCCTAAGGCTTCCAAGGTATAAATACGACATTAAAGAATCAAAGATCATCCTTTTTTTATTAGCCAATTCTGAAACGTTGGAGAGCTTATCGAGAGATTTGAGTAAAGAGACAATGGTATTTTCTAATTTTATTTCAATTTTATTGATGTATAGAATTGGGATAGTCGTTGAGAATAGGTATTGTTGAATGTTGATATTGTCTAAACTCACCTTCAGGATTTTTTATTTTTGACATTAACAAATTTTGATTTATTATGTTTTTATTGAGTTATTCGTGATTTAAGTTCTATTCTTAATAAATTGGTAATAAACTGAGAGGGTGAGCTGAGTGAATATTATCAAATTGGGCTAACGAGAGTTAGGTAGTTTGATAGATATGAATTAAATCGAACTGGTAAAATTGTGAAACGAGAGAGCAAGCATAGGTTTCCAGTGGGTTATTAGACAAATCTAGAACTAATTTAGGTTTTAGGTTAATTGAAAATTGAGAGATTACAATTCCATAATTTAAATTAAGGATTATAAAGTAGGGTTAAAGATTATAACTCGAGAGAGGGTAATCCACCCTAGGACCGTCTAGACCTGATAATTCAATAATTTCATAATCAATGAGATTTTCCTTAAAGTCGGATTAAAACCCCCTTTCTCTCAATTGGGTTCCTAGGTTGATTCTTGATTGGGTTGTGCAAAATTATTGTCATGTCTATAATTTCTTAATTTAATTCTTGCGATTGATTTATTGATTGATTAATTTTTTATATTAGTTTGTTATTTTCATTTATTGCGAATTTAAATCAAGCCTTATATTTTAGGATTAGATTACTCCTCCTTATGGGATCGATACCATAACTACTAAGCAAATGACCTATGCACTTGCAGTATTATTGAGGTTATAAATATTAAAACTTAGCATATGTAAACTGTCGATCAAGTTTTTGGTGCCATTGTTGGGGATGCGATAGTTTAGTTCTATAGTTTAAGGTGTTAGTTTAGAATAGTTTCTTTAATTTTTATTTTAATTCTTTCATGTTATTTCAGAAATCGCGCTCTTACATGAACACAACAGTCATAAGAGGTTTAACTCGTGTAGCGGAGATGTTAGATTTAGATGTCAATCGACTAGAACGAACCCTTAGGAAAGGTTGTGAGAAGAGGAAGAAGAGATCGAAAAATAAATAATGGCCAAGGAGTTTCAATAGAACATGGATCACGAAGTGAACCAAGTACGATAATATAGGTCCCTGATGGACTTCATGAGGCCGGGGTTCAACCTTTCCAACCAAAGAGTAGCTAGGCTGCCTATTTAAACCTCGTTTGAAATTAAACCTGCACTTCTCAATATGCTTTAGCAGAATGTGCAATTATATGGATTTGCTAATAAGGATCCGAATGTGCATATAGTTAACTTGTTCGAGATCTGTAATACTTTTCGATATCATCAAATATCAAAAGATGTGGTCCAAATCAGACTATTTCCTTCATGCTTAGAGACAGAGCAAAGGCTTGGTACCATTTACTGAGCCCAAGTAACATTACTACATGGGACAAGCTCGTGCATACGTTCTTGGATAAGTATTTCCCATTGACAAAGACCACCAAGATTATGAAGGAAATCACCAATTTCTAACAAGGTAAAAGGGAATCAATCCATAAAGTGTGGGAAATATATAAGAATTTGCAAAGGAAGTGCCCACACTATAACCTACCAAAGGAGTTCCTATTGCAAATTTTCTACAATCGAGTCAATCAATCTATAAGAGGCATGATCGATGCCGCTTTAGAAGGATCCTTAATATAGAAGACTATTGATGAAGTAGAGGAGCTGATTGAGAAGATGGCAAGCAACAACTATTTGTGGACGAATAAGCGGGGTAGGCAACCTACTACCTTTAGAGAGCATAAGGGAATCGTCACGATCGATTAAATGACTGAGATGCAGCAAAGATTGACAATTTGACGCAACAACTCAATAGTATGAAGGCGTCGTCTTTATCTCCAGTAAAGGCTGTACATCTAAAGTGTGACCAGTTAGACCATTACACTGTGGACTACTACTTAATGAAAGAAGACAATCAGGAATAAGTGAACTATATAGGGTGCAGTATAGATGAGGAGGGGGTAACAATCCCTACTCTAACACTTACAACCCTGGATTGGAAGAAACACCTAACTTCTCCTGGTTGAACAACACTACTGGGCAGTTCAAGCCTAAGGGACAATTGAGCTTTTAGCAAGATAAAACAAGCTCGATGGAATGGAAGTTAGATAAGATTTTAGATAAACTTGGAACTTTAGACAATGCATAAGAAGCTGGAAGATAAATTTGAGCAAGTCATTAAGAACCATGCTTCCTCATTTGATAATCTAGAAGCCCAAGTTAATCAATTGTCAAATTCCTTTTCTATGTAAAATTTGGGAAACATTTCTAGCATTTCAGGAACAAAATCAAGGGAGTAACTAAAGGCCATTAAACTTCAAATTGGGAAGGAACTTGAACTACCTATAAGGACAGTAGAGGAGCCAGTCTAGCCAGTTAAGAAGAATCAAGGAAAGGAGAAGGAAGTGGACAGTGAATATTCTCCTTATGTTGCACCTCCACCGTATCAACCTAAGGTTCCTTTCCCTCAACGATTATAAAAGAAGAAGTTATATGAACAATTTGCAATGTTTTTTGAGAAGTTAAGGACGTACAGATCAATCTCTCCTTTGTTGAGACGTTAGAACACATGCCAAAATATACAAAATTTCTAAATGACATATTATCGAAGAAGCATACTTAGGAAGATAATCAGACAGTAGCTCTAACTAACACTGACAGATCAATAGTCACTAGCTAAATGGCTTCTAAATTGAAAGATCTCGGGAGTTTCATAATGTTAAGTCAAGAGGACTTTACGATATTAATTTTGATGACAATCAAATAATAATAATGTTAGAAACAAATGAACGTTTTTAACAAGTATGTTAAATGTGCAGATGCAGAGTAAATACAGATATAGACGCAGATGCAGACACAAAGTCAATATAGATGCAGATGCAGACGCAGACGCAAAGTAAATGTAGACGTAAACGCAGACGCAAACGCAAAGTCAATATAGACATAAACACAGACGCAAAGTAAATATAGACGCAGACGCAGATGCAGATGCAAAGTCAATATAGACGCAGACACAGATGTAGACGTAGACGCAAAGTCAATACAGACGCAGATGCAGACGCAAAGTCAATATAGATGCAGATGCAGACGCAGATGCAAAGGCAACACAGATGCAAAGAAGACATAGACGATACCATGAAGATACATTAGTACATCAGAACAGTTATTTAGTTAGAGTTAGTTACAGAACTCAACTAAATGACGGTTACCTAGAAGCGGTTATTAAGAATCAAGAAACAGTTAGAGACGAAGGCTATAAATATTAGTCACAGTCGAAGATGCTATAATCTTAGAAAAAATTCTGAGATAAGTTAGAAAGCTAGACAATCTGAGAGAAAATTCTTACAGTGCTTGCTTAGAATAGAGCTAACATTACTACAACAAAAGCTCACAATCTTTTTCTAGTGAGAGAAAGAAAAGGTTGATAACCTGGAGAGGCTAGGATAGTGAAAGAATACTTTGTAAGAGACCTAAAGAGGCTCTAGAAGGGAAGAAAGAATACATGTAATCGTTTGGAGAATAGTGAAACACTCAGACAAACTCTGAGGACTGGACGTAGCCCACAGTTTGGGGTGAACCAGTATAAAAATCGCATTGTCTATT
>JAOQML010059209.1:0-10010 GCA_027568935.1 Erythroxylum urbanii
ATATGTGCAAATATTATATTCACTATAATAATTGTAAATTTTTTTGACAAAATATCTAGCATAGATAAAATTTAATAGCGGATACATAAGTAAATACAAATATTTTATATTTAAATTGATAAAAATAATAATTATACATCACATAATATATCTTGTGCAAAGAAATATTGGGTAATTGCCTTACCTCATATTTTATAACAAGCCTCTATTTCTATTATCCCTTACTCTAATAAAAAGTCTTCATTTATAATCTTTTAAAAAAGATGAAAGAGAAATTTTTTTAATTTAAGAAATCTTAAACAAATTGTGGTCTTTAAAATTTTTGAAAATTTTTCTCAAATTTTCAGTTTTGTAAAAAACTCATTTTCTTAGAATTCAATTAAAAAATAACGAAATACATATAGTATGAATATCATATCTAAATTAATCAAACTTCACTAATATAGTATCTCAATTTAACTCTTGAATTAAACTGAATTAATTAAATTTAAATTAAATTAATAATTTAAGATAATTATAATAAATTATTAATTTAAATCAAATTTAATTAATTTGGTTCAATTTTATAAAATCATCTTATAAACCTTCTTTGCTTATTTCATGTTTAATATTGACTATACTTGTTTTATTGTTATTTTTTAATTGAATTTTAAGGAAAGTACATTTTTTTACAAAATTAAAATTAAAAAATCGAATTTTTTTAATATTATCTTTTTTAATGTCTGTTTCTTTTAAAAATAATCCTAGTCTCTCTCCTCTCCTTGTTCAGTTTCCCTCTCTCTGGCCACAGAAAATGGCTACCGTCTACCAGGCCCCCTCTCTTGCCAACGTCAAAGCAACCAGACCCAAAATCCAGTGCAAGAAGACCAAGAACGATTCGGTCTTCGAAGAGAAGAAGTTGATTTTCGTAGACTACCAAAAAGGCGATCACCATGTTGGCACCCATGTTAATGGTCTCAGAAAAGCCAACCTTACTAAACAATATCGTCTTCGAGTTGAAGGAGACCGCTTCCAAAAGGACTGGACAGTCTCCGAGGTTGTTCACAACATTCTTGAGCTCCGACCCTCCGATGATGTCCACGGTCTCTTGAATTGTTGGATTGGCCGTTTCGCTCGCAAAAATTTCCCTCTTCTTATCAAGGCAAACTTTTCACTTTTTATTGAATGCTACAAATTGTTACAGAAGAAGAACGTATATTAAGTTGATGGTGTTTTTGTTGGTTGTTTTAGGAGTTAACGCAAAGGGGTGCACTTGAACACAGTGTTCTGGTTTTCGAGTGGATGAAGAACCAAAAGAATTATTGTGCTCGCAATGATATCTATAATATGATGATCAGGCTGCATGCTAGACATAACAGGAGCGATCAGGCACGCGGTCTGTTCTTCGAGATGCAAGAATGGAGGTATGTTTTTCTTCTTATCATGTCCTGCTCTGAAGCTGCTAGTTTTTCCGTCTATTTCTTTGATTGATCTACTACTTGTAAAGAGCTTCATTTATACTAGTATCTTTTAATAAAGAAATATACTATTCTTACATTGAAATGGAACATTTTCACAATAGATTTTGGGTGGGAAGCTTTGCTTTAGTGTCTATTTTATAAGTTGCTGTTCATTTAGTGATCTAGTAACTTTGAAATGATTGTGTAAGGCAGGTAGCTAAGGGGCATTCATAATTTTTTCAGGGTAGGAGTATTATTCAAGTTTAATTCTGGGGAGGAATATCTTGTGACATTTTATTTCTGCTTTGAGCAAGTATGTTCCTCTAATTATCATTGCTTTGATTGATATGATCTGGAATTTTTTCTCTTTTGTTTATATATGTCTTTGTTGCTTTCGGGCTGAGTTGGGGTCCTAATTCTATTGTGATTGGGATCTTGATATTTTGAGGTATCATCAGAAAAACTTGACATTTTACCTAGAATGTTATCATAATTCTATGTCGGTTCTTTTGCTTGTCAGGTGCAAACCTGATGCTGAAACATACAATGCTCTTATCAATGCTCACGGTCGCGCGGGTCAATGGCGTTGGGCAATGAATATAATGGACGACATGCTGCGTGTAGCTGTCTGTATATTTCTCATGTTTTAAAATCATTTATATGCTTTTATCAATTTAATTAGGTCTGGCTTGACACATTTAAACATAACTCTAGGAAAGCTTTTGCAAAAATTTTAAACCACAGTTTCTTAGTTTTGAGATGCCTTATTATCCGCATAAATATGGTTGAAAATTTTTGCCTTTGGCATGCAGAATAGTGTTACTTTTCTAGAACAGGTACTAGCAACTGTTTTGGTCAGGTTGATCTATGCTGAACCTCTGGTTTGTTACTGCTAATCTCTAATCACTTTATGATTTTTCTCTTTCTCTTTTGCTGGCAACTTAGCATTTTGATTTCTCTTTTTTGTGGACATGTGTTTAAAGCTCCCAAGGGATTTGTTATAATGTCTATATATGTCTCTAATATTCATTGTGAATATTATATTGGCAGATTCCTCCTAGTCGGTCCACATACAATAACCTGATAAATGCTTGTGGATCTAGTGGACACTGGAAAGCGGCTCTGAAAGTTTGCAAGAAAATGTCCGAAAATGGGATTGGGCCAGATCTTGTTACTCACAATATTGTTTTGTCTGCATTTAAGACCGGAGCTCAGTTTTCAAAAGCTTTGTCTTATTTTGAGTTAATGAAAGGAACAAATATTCGTCCTGACACGACAACCCTTAACATTGTGATATATTGCTTGGTGAAACTTGGCCACTATGAGAGAGCCATTACAATATTCAATTCCATGAGAGATAAGAAATCAGAGTGCCACCCTGATATTGTAACATTTACTAGCATCATCAACTTGTACTCTGTGTGCGGGCAGATCGAAAACTGCAAAGCTGTTTTCAGTACCATGCTTGCAGAAGGTATGAAGCCTAATATTGTTGCATACAATGCGCTGATGGGAGCATTTGCTTCTCATGGAATGAGTGAAGAGGCATTGACAGTTTTTAATGAAATGAAATCCAGTGGGTTTCACCCAGATGTTGTATCGTATACATCTTTACTCAATTCTTATGGAAGATCAAAACAACCTCAAAAGGCAAGGGAAGTATTTGAGATGATGAAGAGAGACAAGTGGAAACCAAATCTTGTTAGCTACAATGCACTGATTGATGCATATGGATCTAGTGGTTTACTTGCCGAAGCTGTGGAAGTCTTGCGTGAAATGGAGAAAGATAGTATTCAACCAAACATTGTCTCCATAAGTAGTCTTCTGGCTTCCTGTGGTCGTTGTGGTCAAAAGGTGAATATTGATGCTGTACTTTCAGCAGCTGAAATGCGAGGTATCCGACTGAACACCATTGCATATAATGCAGCCATTGGAAGCTATATGAATATTGGTGAATATGAAAAAGCTACAGCCTTGTACAAATCTATGAAGAAAAGGAAAGTGAGGCCTGATTCCATTACTTACACGGTATTGATAAGTGGTTGCTGCAAGATGTCAAAATTTGTTGATGCAGTTGAGTTTTATGCTGAAATGATGGATATGAAGGTTGTTGTGACAAAGGAGGTATACTCATCTGTGATTTGTTCTTACAGCAACCAGGCAAGTTTCTGGGGAAGAATGTCTAGTTAATCTACTTATATATCTCAGTCTCTCGGTCTAATTATAACTTGAAGAAATCTCAGTCTTTTTCTGCCTTTATTTATTAGGGAGAAGTTACAGAAGCAGAAGCCATGTTCAACAAGATGAAGGTGGCTGGTTGTCATCCTGATGTGATTACCTATACAACAATGCTACATGCCTATAATAATGCCGGTAAATTTTGGCGTATAGACACTGGTATGATTATTTGGTAAAATTGAAAATGCTCTTAGAAATTGAAACATCTTCTTTTGTGTGATTCAAGGGTACTGGGAGAAATCCTGTGAGTTATTTCAGGAAATGGTGTCCAATGATATCCTTTTCGATACTGTTGCTTGTTCTGCTTTGATGAGAGCATTCAATAAAGGAGGTCAGTCATCCAAGGTTCTTATTCTGGCGGAGCTCATGAGAGAGAGAAACATTCCTGTCAATGATGCTGTTTTCTTTGAAATGACATCAGCTTGTAGCTTGTAAGCAATTACTCTGTTTTCTCCCTCTCTTTCTCCTTTTCTGCTTCAATATACCTGGTTAAAAACTGGGCAAGTTAGGCTGCATTAGCTACATCTTCTACCCAATTGCTTGTCATAATACTTCCAAAGAATAGTACTCTTATACTAGGTAGAGGAATATGGCTAATTACTAGGGATAGCAATCGCCTGGCCCGGCCTGGCCAAAAACTATCCAACCAATTATAGCAGAAAAATTGCATTTAGATCAATCAATCCAACCAATTATGTGCAAAGGCAAACACTAAAGTAAAAAGATATATGCCCAGTCCCAATTATTGAATGTTAAATATGGTCTTGCAATTATTTTTACTCATGCATATGTACCTTCTATACCTTCAAAACGTCGAATACAAATTCCTTTCACCCTTTGCTAGTGTGTTAGCTTTGCGTCTAACCAAGTGTTCAAAAAAATGAAGCTATGGCAATAGGCTATGTTAAAAATTTCAGTGATGAAAAATAGCAATTCGTGCTTTTCAATGTACCAAACAAATTAACAGTTGAGATATCCTTGTTTGAGACTGTAAATTAGTAAAGTATGATGAGCCCTGTCCTTGAATTTCGTCTCGTGGTTTACTTTTGGCATGAATGACCACTTTGTATCTTAAACTCTCCATTGGATGAGATGCGCATGCTGGGGAACTCTTACCATGTCAAGTGGCATTGCTACTTTGGAATGAAAGACTTTATCGTAAATATTTGAATCAGTTTTCCAAATTAAAGGTACATAGGTGAAAGAGGAATGACATCTTATTTCAGTTTCTAATGTAGTGGGATTTCACTTGAGACATAGCCTTTTGGAGTTAATGTCAGGCATGCGAGGCTTGTATAGTTCTCAGATTTACTTGTGATCATTAAGAAAACGTAAATATTCTATTTCCCTTTTGGTGTTGTGATTTCTAAGAACTTGAATCTTCATGGTTTGCCCTTAATTAGCACGTTTACTTTGGCAGTATTGTTCTTACTCATGCTCTAGTAACTTGCATGTTAACTTTGGGTGAAGGTTGAGAGATTGGAAGACAATACTTGACTTAATCAAATTGATGGAGCCTTCATTATCTGTAGTTTCAATTGGGCTTGTAAATCAGATACTACACCTTCTTGGAAAAAGTGGAAGGGTCGAGTCAATGTTGAAGGTACCTGATTGTACTTAAGCTGAGGAGACAAAAATGAACCTGTATTCTGTCTTCTTTTTTCCTTTCCTCCTTTAAGATAAACTTTAACTATCAAGCTCAAGTCTTGCAGTCACTGGTATCAGCTACTTATTATAGCATGAAAATTTTGTTTTGGTGCTTCTAATGAACTTTTTTTTATAAAGTGCAGTTATTTTTCAAAATTATGGCTTCAGGAGCTGAAATCAACTTTAGCACATATTCAATCTTGTTGAAGAATCTTTTAGCTGCTGGGAATTGGAGAAAATATGTTGAGGTATTTCTTCGTCAATTCATTAAAATTTAAGTTTCCTTTGAAGTGATTTGTAGTGGATAGCATGCAGTTGATGAATTGCTTAGTTTCTGAACTGATTTGTTGGTTAAATACTAAACTTGCTTCGTTGGCCTCTCTTGGAAGCAGTGTTACATGACTGGAATAGTTGAAGTAGATCATGTAACTTTCAACATTCCTCTTTTTTCGGCTCAAACTATTCCACATGCATTTATTCTGTAATTAGCTTCATTTTTTCGCTTTTGTGATTGCCTAGTAAATTGCTTAGTGTAAACTGTTTCGCGACTATGTTGTGAATTGATGTTCTGTTAGAAGGACAATGATTTCTCCTTCCTTTCCTGAGAAATGATGCAATATTGATTTCATTTTTTCTATATACTGCTTGCCTGCTTTCAAATAGTTGTTGATGGAGGGACTCGGAAAATTTTTACTGCAGGTTTTGGAATGGATGATGGATGCAGGTTTTACACCCTCTAGTGATATGTATTCTGATATATTATCCTTTGCACAAAGGAGTGCTGGACCCAAACATGCTACTGTCATCAGGGATAGAATTGGTATCTATATTCTTACCCTTTTTTGCGAGATCTTTGAATATATGTCGTCATTAGCTATGACATGTTCACTAAAAAAATCCTTTTGTAGCAAATCATTTATTAAAAAGAGAAAAGTTAACACAAAGGCAGAAAAGAAATCCTAGTAACGTGGTTTGAGACCTACTACCCCATCCTTTATCACCAACCCTCCATCACGCTGCTAGCATTTTCCCTTCTATTGGGCTTCTGTTTGTCATTAAACTTAATGATTCAACAAACATGTAGAAACATGAACCTTTTCATCCATTCTCTGCTTGGAAGCTTCTTTTTACCTGGGCTTGGGGCACATATAAACTTGAAACTTGATTAACATTCTGGAGGACAAAATTTATACCAGGACAAATTACAAGAGGATGTAATTTTTGTGATGAACTCTGTACTTTTATTCAGTAAACAAATTGATACGTGTAATATGTCAGATAAGGAACCATTGGTGCATGAAAATTGTTTTTAGTTGTTGGAATATTAATAATAACTAACTAGTCATTCTGTTACTATCAATTGAAAATAGCAAGATTCTTATGGAACTTGCCTCCTTTCTTCCTGTCTCTTTCTCTGTATTTCCAGATCTTGTTTATCTTAGAAACCTAACTTTCAATTGTTACTGTATCAGATTTCCTATCAACTCAATTGAGAAGGAAAGTTGACACCACAACTATCTCTCATGATTGTCAATTTATTATATTGTGAATCTTATGCCAATTACAATACTAACTACATTTGTGAATATTCTTCTGCAATAGTGTTGTACATGTTTTAAGACCAGAGTACAAAATTTTGAAGTTGTCTTGTTGTGATGCTATACAGAATCAGTTAAACTAAAGTCTGCAGATGAAATTTTGTCTATCAAGGTCTGAGATTTCCCTCCAACCATCCTTCTCCTGAACATTAAAAGAGAACTTCCAAGACTTTTGCATCCCTTGTTATTTATCTTCCCGGTTTCTGTATCTCCATCTTTGGAATGCCTTGAGAATCATAACTTAGACAGCCAAATCTACTAGAAGTCCGTAATGTTCAGCTGATGTTCCAGCTAAAATTTCATTTCCCGATGAATTTGAAGCTTGAGGAAGTTTTGAAGGATCTGAGGTGTATAATGTTGTTAGAGATTCCAGTCTGAGCATGATGTAATCTTCAAACGCTTTCTTAGGAGCAGAAATGATGTCAAAATCAAGAAAATACTGCAGCAGTGGTAAATTATATCAAAGATGCGCCACTGGAGCTGCCATGCTACATACCAGAAGTTTACTATTGAAGGTGTCAGTTCATCAGTGTTTGAGATTGTAAATTGGAGCTATCTACAGTGGTTCTGCTAAGCAAATGTTTAATGATGGGGTCTGAGGAGCAGACTACCCACGTAAGACTGGATTGCAGGTTTGATGCTGATAAAGAGATGTGCCTAAGTTAAAAGAGGCCACTTCTTCCGTAAGCAATATCATTGTTTAACCGATGATTGGCACAGCTACTGCCAAGATCGATGACTGTATTTCGTGCCATGGTTAGGCAGATTTAGTTTGTTGTATGATTAGGCCAATTCTTATAGTTACAAGATAAATGAAAAAAAGGTAATTATTTAAAAGATGATTGTACAAAAGGGTAACAAAAAAACATGCAAGAAGTCGAGAAGAGTATGTGATAAGTGTTATTGTGTTGTTCTCCACCGGCAGGATGGTTGTAATAATTTATGTTGTACGTTCCTCACTTATCTCACCTTACAATACAGTGGTTGTGTAGTGTTTTATCATTTTCTTTGTTCTTACACTCCAGGGAGGACGGGGTTTAGAGGCATTATGGTCGGCGATATGAAGCTCTGAGTAGAAACAAGTTTACATCTGAGAGAGCTTAAGGCTCCTGAATACCATGCCCTTGTACTGCCTACAATTTGTCAAATGATCTCCTACAAACTTTGGCCCACTACTCAAATTGTAGGCCTTTGACTTTAATGAACCCAAGAAATGGGTGAATTAGATGACTTAAAATAGAAAACATTTAATAAAAATTTATCAAACACCTTATATATAAATAGAAAAAATTAGATAATGTTGAAAATAATGTCAAAATAAATAAAATTTTTGTCTAAAAATTATTTAAAATTTGGTGTCTGACATTTTTAAACTAAAGATAAAAAGCAATACTTATTCTTAGTCTATTTAAACTAGCAGCCGTGTACTCTCAAATATCCAGTCTATAAGATAACCATCAACACAAAGTAACATATATATAACAAATATAATAACACTTTCATAACAAAAGTATGAACAATTTAAAAGATAAAAAGAAAGAGACAACTTATGATCTATAGTAGTTCAATCTTCCTTAATCTATTTTCACCTCCAAACTTGTTACGGTATTCCAAATTTACTACGCCTTTTCTTAAGTGGGTAAAAAGTAAATTATTACAACTCAATCCTTTTTAAGACTCGAGACAAATCTTATAAGCTTGGGGCATTTAAAACTATCTCTAACATAGTATTCTTTCTCTTGTATTTTTTACTTCAGGGGAGGTTTTTTTCACTTATTTTTAAACATCAGGCCAATTTTAGGATCAATCTTTTTTATATTGAAAAAATATGCCTATTTGTACTTTTAAAAATCAAAGTATATCTGGTCGACCTAACCAATTTCGGTCAATCAAACTATTATTTATAGGACACTATTTGGTCGACCAAACTAGTTAAATTGATCTAATAAAAAATGTAACTTCTATGTTTTTGTAGAAACTTCTGTTAGTTTCCAATACCTTTTAAATCATCTCAATCCAATATCAATAGAGAAAGTTATGATCAAAATACGACAACAATATCACTCTCTAAAAATTATCTTCATCAAATACGACAACAATATTACTCTCTAAAAATTATCTTCCCAATTGCCTTGAAATCTTTGAGCAATCTTGAGTCAACTTTATGTAAATTATCCAAAACTTAAATCACATTGTTGACATTTCCAAACATAAACTCCAACTTTTAAATTGTTCATCTAATCCAAGCTTCAAGCAGTAATTCTAAAGCTTTCTGCAAGCTTTTTCTTACAACATCATTTGCCAATATTACCTATCATCATTTAGACATATTCATTAATACTTCAATAATTTGTTATCATCAAAACTATAAATTTAAATTTGCTTGGTTTAATAATGCCCTCCTTTTTAATAATGAAAAAGTGGTGAGTGCTATGCGTATCTATGTGTATGCTCCTAAATTTTTTTTTTACAAATCTATCACTCATTAATTATACAAGTACATGTATTATTGAAAAGCATGCAATGGTAAGCAGGGGTTGAATCCCATGAAGAAGCAATAAATATTACAAAGCTTAATGTTATTAACTAATCTAGTGTAACATCCCGTTTTCATATAACGGGTTGAATTATAGAAATTGATACACGTGAGAGCAATCGGAGAAATTTGGAAAACACATCTCAAGCTCATGCATTTGTGAACAATGATTTTTGCATATGAAAAATATCTGTACATGCATCCATGACATTTTCCTAGTTTAAGTGTGAATAACTGTGCTTTATAGAAAAAGTGTTTTGTGTGAATGAGAATTTGAAATGGAGAGAATTGTTAGGGTTTTCCCATTTTTAGAGAATTATAGGAATTTTTCGAAATTTTTCGGAATTTTTTCAGAATTTTTTTCGGACCCGAAAAATTGCTAAGTGACAAATTAGGGGTCATCTAGTAGTAAAATTTACTGTCCAATGGCACTGGAAACTTAGGCATATGAAATTAAGATTTTTTTTGAATTGAGCCATTGGAAATTGGAGAGAAATTGAAGTAAATTGGGAAGAAATTTAGTAGCCAATGAGAGTATGACATGTGTCACCA
>JAOQML010059245.1:0-10009 GCA_027568935.1 Erythroxylum urbanii
ACTAACATCACTTGGACTAGATGTGACGTAGTCAGTCTAGTGGGAGTTGACACATAGCCCATACTCCAAACCAAGTGGGGTATAGTATCGTGAATGGATGAATTGCACGATAATTGTCTATGGAAAGGTTCATAAGTTGGATAATTAACTATCAAAAAGTTTGTGTGTTAATCCACTTATATTCTAGAAATTTGGCATCATGAAACCCTTCATGATTTGATTGGATTAAGAGTTAATTCAAGTGCCTAAAATAACCGAGAACCTAAGGGTCACACGCATAAAAGATCAGATGAAAAAAAGTGCGCATGGCCTAATTTAAGCAAGCCACGATCGTGGCCGAAGGTGAGATTGTGACAGAGGCCACGAAATGATATATAAGTGAGTTCTTCAATTATGTACACAAGCTTCTTCCACTTCTTACACACACAAGTGATAGCATAAGGGCTCTAGAAGAGTTTTAGAGTGAGAGTGAGGTGTCTTGAGTCTTGTTTTTGTAATTAATGCAATTGTTGCATGAATCAAAGTGCATGCAACAAGATTCTTGACCTATCTTCTATTATCTTGAGCATCTACTAGAACTCATCTAGTTTGGTGCTCAAAACACCCTTACCCTTATACATTGTTTGTCATCTTCTTTGTGTGTTCTTGGGTGATTAAGGAAGGGTTTGGTGTTTGCAACAACCTAAACAAGGAGAAGAAACAAGAAAGGAGGAGAAACAAAAGGTAAAAATGTTTTACATTTCATGTTCTTTACATATCCTTGCATGCATGTACGATTTTGTGGTTTCTGGGTTGTCATGGTGTTGGAATATTAATTTCAACACTTCCACTGTATACGCATGCTTGTGATGCATGTAACCATGACCAACCCAACAGTGGTTTCAGAGCTAGTTTATGCATGTAATAGATGATGTACTAAACATGTGCAAAGTGTTTGCTGGGTTGTGACGGACATGCATGCTATTTTGGAATAATTCTTGTAAAATGTAGAATTTTTTTCTTATTTTCTTTTTTCGAAATGTTTAGAATATGTTATATTATGTTTCTCACAAAGGAAATTGCAATTGAATGTCATTTGCTATTTTATTTCGAATTAATATCCAGATTGTTCATATGTTGATTTATGAGAATTTCTGGAAAACTAAATGCATGTATTGTTTTTGAATTTTGTAATAATTCTAGAAAAATTATTTTTCTGTTTTTCTTTCACAGAAATGTTTATAAGGTGTTATATTATGTTTTTGTAAAATTAAAATGCAATTTCATATCATTTTCTATTTTATTACGAATTTAATTTTAGCTTGACGCATGTATGAAGTTCTGGAAATTCTAAAAATGTGATGAACATGCATGCTTGTAAATTTTATATTAATTTTTATAAAAATTATTTTTATAAATTTTATGTATGCACATGCAAGATGAGATGTTTCCACATGTATGAGATGAATGACACTTGTTGTTAAGGTGATTATCTTATGCATGCATGATATAATGTTTGACTAGTGTTAGAAGTAATGTGACAAGCGTCATACACATATGATGTGTTGGCTTATTCCTATTTATTAATAAATAATTCTTAAGAATTAGCTTCTGAAATTTTTTATTAGACACATTTAGAATGTGTATAAGACTCTGGAACTTTTCTAGAATTCATTGAATTTAATTCAAGGTCAACATTGGTCAACTTTTTGAAAGTTGATGGAGTTGACTTACTTAATGACTTGTAATGTATGTATTTCAGTTATGAGACCAAAATAAGGTTCTCATGTGATAGAAAATGTATTATTTTGATGACAATAACATGCTTAATGCATGTGCTTGAAATTAGGGTTCTGAAAATTTTCTGAACATTGAATCGGTCTCTTTAGTGTCTAGTCGGTTCATTTATTTATCTTGACAATTTTGGCCGTCAAGATAATTTTGGCTAGTGCCGAAATTGTTTACATAAATTTTACGTTGACCTAGGGATATTATAGATGACTAATTGATATACAAAAATTTTGGAAACCCTAGGAATTAAATTAGAATTAATCCAAGTAGAGCATAGCATTTCTAGTATGACTAGATAAAGGCATATAGACTAGGATTAAAGGGTTTAATTTGGAGATCAAAGTAATTGAATTTTAGGTTTCCTAATCGAATCCCACCATGATGATTTGTTGGGCAAATTCAAGGTCAACCTGGACAGAGGCAAAGTTGGGTTATATACATAGGATGTATACAAATCAAGAGTTGATGACCTAATGAGTGTGTTAAATCAACAATTGATGGCACGAGTCGATAGTTGCATAATTAAATGCAATTGGTATGAATGATACCTACCGATTGACCTAAGGTGGCTTGTTAGGCAAACCAAAGGTCATTCTTGATGATATCGGATATCGACCTATTAAGAAAACTATAAGTTTTCTCGAATTCGTAGTGAGGACTATGGATTTAAATAAGAATAGTGGGACCTATAATGCATGTGATTAAAGTCCTTATCGATATGCATTAACGTACATTCTAATACTTTCTCTAGTTCTTCTAGGTTACTGAATTGCCACGTTGTCTTCTAGTGTGAACTTAAACTCCCTATTAGATTCCAACAAACTTACAAGACCTAACTTCTTGGATTGGATACAGAATTTGAGAATTGTTCTTAAATCTGAAAAACTGGATAATCTCCTAGATGAACCACTTCCCGATCCCCCTGCTGTCGATGCATCTGATGAAGATCAGAAAACTTATAAGAAGCCTATGTCACTAGAACTGCAGAAGCAGCATGAGTCTATGGATGCTTATACCATAGTCTACCATATGAGGGAACTGTTTGCAGAGCAAGCTCGGTTTGAAAGGTTCGAGATCTTGAGGTTGCTTTTCCGTTCTAAGATGGCTGAGGGATCATCTCCAGTGTAGTATGCGCTGAAGATGAATAGATACATTGAGAGGTTAGGCAGTTTGGGTTTCATAATGGATCATGAATTAAGTATAGACTTGATTCTAACTATTTTGATCGATAGTTATTCGCACTTTGTTCTTAACTATCAGATGAACCAAATATCCACAACGATACCTATGCTGATTAATCTACTCAAAACAACTGAACAAACTGTCAAAAAAGACAGTAAGGCTGTGATACTAGTGTACTCTGATTTTGGTTCTCGAAAGAAGAACCAAAAAGAAGAAGAAGAACTCCAAAAGCCCAGTGGGAGGTGTAGCCAAGAAGAAGGAAAAGGAGACAACTTCAAAAGGGATATGCTTCCATTATAACAAAGAAGGACATTAGAAGAGGAACTGCAAAGCATATCTAGAGTCACTGAAGCAGAAGAAGGCATTAGATGCCCCACCGCCTACTTCAGGTATGATATTTGCCATTGAGGTTAATACTATTTCTGATCATAACATTTGGGTATTAGATACGGGATGTGGCTCATATATATGTGTTGATATGTAGGGTCTCAGAGATAGTAGATCACTTAAAAAGGGATAGATGGACCTATATGTAGGAAATGGAGCAAGAGTTGTTGTATTAGCCGTAGGGACATATGCTTTGTATCTTCTTAGTAGGATAGAATTAGTTTTGGAAAATTGCTATTATGTACCTATCATGACTAAAATCATTGTATCTGTTTCATATCTTAATAAAGCAGGATTTCATTAACTTTTGCAATCAATAGGAGTAGTGCTTTAAAGGCAATCACCTTTAGCACTTTTTTACAAACTTTATTTTGATTAATAAAGTGAAAGGCATTTTTTATTAATTTGATATTCGTTTATATATGAATTGATATTGATCTTAAATCGAATTAATGAAGTTCATGATACAAAACATAGCATGAAGGAAATTATGATAAGACTATGAAAATGAGATTCCTATCATGTGCAATTATGTTAGTATCTAAATAATCACTAGTCAAATAGGAATAATAAGACAGGACATTATTAATGCAGACAGATTAGCATATGTTATACTCCTTGATTTGATCAAGTAGTGGATCTCACAAACTATAAGCATAAGTTGTTTAACGTTAACATGTGGATGCTTACTAAGAGTAGTAAGTACATCAGATGACCCGCTATGAGATTATCATATGGATGATCTATCAAATGTCAATGATTAATCTCATCATAGTAATGGTGCAAATATCCTTAGACTTGATGTACTCAGGGATATCCTGGATACAAATCTTGTGCTTTGATATCATTCCTTATTACCTCAAGACGAGGTCACTCTTAGAGTGGTGATTGGGTACAGCTATTTGTATTCTAAGGTAATTGGGTAGCCAATAAAGAATTCACCACTCTTGATAGAAGGAGATGATACCCACGACCTCTTGATGGGTCATTACTTAGGAGTCTCTGGCCAGAGCAGTTATGTATCATAAAGAGAGTCTTCAATGACACATAGAGTATGAGATCCTAGGACAAGAACTAACATCACTTAGACTAGATGTGACGTAGTCAGTCTAGTGAGAGTTGACACATAGCCCATACTTTGAACCAAGTGGGGTGTAGTATGGTGAAAGGACAAATTGCATGGTAATTGTCTTTGGAAAGGTTCATAAGTTAAATAATTAACTATCGAAGAGTTCGTGTGTTAATCCATTTATATTATGGAAAATTGGCATTATGAAACCCTTCATGATTTGATTGAATTAAGAGTTCATTCAAGTGCCTAAAATAATCGAGAACCTAAGGGTCATATGCATAAAAGATCAGATGAAAAACATGTGTGTATGGCCTAATTTAAGCAGGTCACGATCATGGCCGAAGGCAAGACAGGCAATCGTGACAGAGGCCACGAAATAATATATATGTGAGTTCTTCACTTATGTACATGAGCTTCTTCCACTTCTTACACACACAAGTGATAGAATAAGGGCTCTAGAAGAGTTCTAGAGTGAGAGTAAGGTGCCTTGAGTCTTGTTCTTCCAATTTATGCAATTATTGCATGAATCAAAGTGCATGCAACAAGATTCTTGACCTATCTTCTATCATCTTGAGCATCTACTATAACTCATCTAGTTTGGTGCTCAAACACTCTTATATATTGTTTCTTCATCTTATTTACATGTTCTTGGGTGATCAAGGAAGGGTTTGGTGTTACAATAACTCAAACAAGGAGAAGAAACAAAAAAGGAGGAGATACAAAAGGTAAAAATGTTTTACATTTCATGTTCTTTATATATCCTTGCGTACATATATTGTGGTTTCCAGGTTTCCATAGTGTTAGAATCTTGATTTTGATACTTCCACTATATACGCTTGCATGTGATGCATGCAACCATGGCTAACCCAACAAAACTTATGAAAGATCTCTCTCCGTACAAATTATCAATTTGATTTAATTCTAGTTTCTATTAAATCACTTAACTCTTGTTTGTCCAATTTAATCATTTTTCATTCGATTTACCCTCTCAGTTTATTATTGAATTATGCAATAGCAAAATCAAACCACAACAATATCTAATAAACACATAAACAATCAGATTCTCATTAATTCAAGAATAAAATTCCAAAGGTGAGTTTAGAACATCCTTGACATTCTATATCCTATCATCAATTGTTCAATCTAATTCTATACAATAATAAAACTAAAGAGAGCAGGAAATACAATCTAAAATGGATGACGGGAGGCAGCGACGTCGAAAAACCTCCTAATCTAGGAAGTACTTCGAGTCAGCTTCTTTTCCTCTTTTCTCTTCCTTCTTCTCTTCCTCTATCTCTCGAAGATCTCTCTCTGGGGTTTCTCAAGGTGGATGATGCAAAAACTCTTTTCTCTGCCTCTTTTTGTTCTTTTTATATCGTCTTATGTTTCGGGAAACCTTAAGGTTTTCTTGAGGTCCGAAAGGTCTAAAAAATCCCTTAAAACTTTACATTTGTGAGTGTCTACATGTTTGCCCGATGCAAAGCCTTCAGTCATGAATGTGGCCTATAGGCCACAATCGTGGGCTAAATCTGGAACTTCTGTCACGATTGTGGCCTGATCATGTCGTGATCGTGGGCCGTTGTTTCGACCTTAATGTCTCTGAAACTCTTTCGTTCTTCAATGTTAACCCTGAAACATTAGCAAACACATTAAGGTACCTCAAAAACATAATATTTAAGCTCAAAGACTTGTACTAACCCATAAAACACTTTAAATATAAATAATTTACAAACTAACACAATTCTAACCTAAACACATACTATATGATTCAATTAACAACTAAACACATTTCAAATTATGCCTTAAAATACAATGCAATTTACACTTATCATTCACCTTTAGCAATAGGATTATCTATTGATTTGCAATCTTACATATAGAATCGTTCTAAAATTTTATGAATATAAGTCGATTGAGAAAGTGACAATAATATTTTTAAACGATCTCTTGAAATCTTAATTCTAACTATATATACAACTTCACTCGTGTCTTTCATCTTAAATTTAGATGAAACTACAAACTTATCTTTAGATCTATTGATATATAAACATTGGTCTTTATCAACCATATGAAAATCATGTGAAAGGATTATAAAAATATATGTACCACTACCTTTAAGGCTGCTTCAGATAATAAATTGATTTTAGTAATTGATACACTTATATTCTTAGTTTGTCTCTATGAATCGTACAACTTGTTCCATATATATTTCTTCTAATTTTCAATTTAGAAAAGTAGTACTTACATCAATTTAATGTAATTTAAGATCCAATCTAGCTACTATAGATAAGATTAGATGAATTAAAGCAAAACTTATAATAGGTGAAACTATTTTATCATAATAAATTTGCACCTATTGTGTATATCCTTTCACCACAAGGTGTGTGTTGTATTTTTTGATACTTCCCTCATCATTTTGTTTTATTTTGAGAATCCATTTGTTCTCTATAGCATTGCACCTATTAAAGAGGTCAACCAAGTCCCACACTTAATTTGAGCTTAAAGAAATAATTTCTTGTTTCATCATTAGCATCCATTCTTCTTTAGCAGGACCATTAAGAGCCTCATGTATATTCCTTATCTTATCATCTTCTTGTAGGATAATCATCTGCATTTTACCCTCTATTTCAAAGCAACATCAATGAATCCTACCATAATTACTTTGGAGTAAACGTTGCTAATGAGAAGTAAATTCATCAACTTCTTCATTACTTTTAAACAAATTACATACAATATTAAAATTATAGTGGATTGCATTCTTAATTTTTTTAGAGATAATTCTTCAATTTCTCGATTACTCCTACTAAGATAAAGTCCCTCTTTATAATTTCTCATAATGGGATCATTATGATTAAAAATTTCATATAGAAATAGATCTTTTCCTATTTGTCCCTACTTTGAAAATTCATTTTCTAAAAATGTGACATCTCATGATTCAAATTGAGTTAGACCTTTATTACTCATTCATCTATAAACACATACCATTTTGGGTGTTATAAGTATCTAATAAAGATACTTCTTTTCCCCTTTTAGGCCTAATTTCTCATATTTATGAGAGAGATCATAAACATAAGCAACAAATCCTCTTAGTCTTATATGTTCTATGTTAAAGTGTTCATAATTGATTTTATGGGTACTCGATTAAGTACATAAGTGGTTGTAGACAATGTATCACGCTAATAGGTGATTGTAGATATTTTGGTGCCATCATGGACCTAACCATTTCTAGTAACATTCTATTACATCTTTCTGCAACACCATTTGTTGTGAGGTTCGTAAAATAGTTAATTATTTTTCTATTCCTTTTTCATCGCACAACATCTTAAACTTATCAGACAAGTATTATTATCCTTGATCAATTCTTAATGTTTTTATTTTCCCGTCTAATTGATCCTCTACTAAATCCGTATAATTTATGAAATAATGTATTGATTCTGATTTGTGAGAAATCAAATAGACATGGTTGTACCAAGTATAGTCATCTATAAAAGTGATGAAGTACATATTCATTAGAACACAAATGTCTAACAATGGATGGGCAAGCCATGTTCCCTTTCTAAATGACTTTTATGTCATTTTACTAGATAGAAAATGTTTACAAATAGGTCAATCTACTTGATATAAGTCACCTAAGAGGTCTTCTTTCACTAATTGACTTATTCGATGTAAAACAAAGAATATCTTTCATTGTTATTTGAATGAACAACGTATAGAACAATAAAACCATCCAATATAAATCCATGACCATTACAAATAGGTCCAAGATGTAAATCCACTCCACTAATGTGGAAATTTACATCAAAACTAATACTTATATAACCAACATAGAGATTAGATTATTTCAAATCTTTAGAGCATACAACACATCATGTAGGATTAAGGCACTATAACAAAATAAGGAGTTTAATGACACAAAAGGTGGAGTTTTTAGACGCTTTTTTGCATCTTAAAAATAATTTTAGACGCTTTATAAAGTGTAGAAAAAACAAATGTCACAAAAACTATTTTCCACGGTTTTCTTAGACATATATATGCCTAAAAACATATATTTTTTACGTATCTAAGCGTCGAAAATCTAAGTGTCGAAAATCTATTTACAAATAGATGCGTCGAAAACATACATTTTTGACAGTTTTTTAGAAAAATAAATGCTATTTTAGATGCTTTATGTAAGCTTTTAGATGTTTTTTTCTATCGATATTTTCACTTTTAGACAGTTTTTATGTCGAAAAATTCCACCATTTTTTAGTAAAAAGAATAACCTTACAATTTGTTTTGTGCATCTTTTTTAAGATCACTCACATATTATTATATTAAATTTAATAAATTATAATAAATTAATCACATATTTATTATTATAATAAATTTTACAAATTATTATAATAAATTAACACTTTTATTAATCATTTATTGCCACTTTGACTTGAAGTATCAATATATTTATTCCATTATTACCCTTAAGGTTTGATTATATTACTTAGAAGGTCTTCCTCTGTAAAGAGAAAAATTGCGATAGATGATTAAGCATGTGTACTCATTAATCATATGAACAAAGAAAAATGAATTCAAGGATTTACTTTGTATACACAAAAAGTGCAACCCAGTACATATTAGACATTTTATAGTGTTCACAACTAAGTAAAACAAAAAGAACATGAACTTTGCAGCTGTAAATCTCAACTTCAAAAGAACATCTCTAGTACATTTCCTTACAAGTCAAACCTCACATTCTATCGACCGTTCATGTCTGAATTCAGAGTCCAATTATTTTCCTTAATCTGAAAATAAGGCACCTGAAAGATAGAGAGAAGAAAAATAACTTATAACACTGCAAATGTAAGTTAATTATATGATTTAATGGAAAATTACAATGTCAAACTTCTGGATTGGCTAAGAAAGCAAAACGTAAATATGGCAAATCCTGTTTCTGATTGTTGTTGAATAGTTAACATAGATCATATTTCGTTGCACAATAACTTCTGGCCATGAAAACATATTGCAAATCTGACTTCTACAGTAGTTGATTCTTCAATATATCCTGCCTTACTCCTAAACTCAAAGTTTACAGCTTACACATGCTAATGTTGCCTTATACTGACAAAGTTAAAGTTTCAGCAAGAAAAATGCTGATATAACCTGGAGATCATATAGTAACTTGACATTCTATCCTTGTTGTAGTGCTTATAGACTAAGACCAAAAACACAAAAAGTGAAGCATTCTTAATTTGTTTGAATAGCTATCTTGTTAAGATTTTTTTCTAAGACAACCATGACATAATGGGGCTGTAGAATCTCTAGCTAGCAATTTGGTTGGGGTGGTAAGGGATGCAATCCTAAAGACCGTTATCTCTCCTAGGCTTCAATCTCGTAGCCATAAGGAAAACTACCATACCACTGAGCTTAGTTACATTCTTGATTAAGTTTTAATGAGTTGATAGAGTTGGACATGTCAACCATCTGGTTGTTGGGTTTCTTAATCATATCAGACCACTGGTCCCATTGACCAAGTTTGGAAAAAATCTAGATTGGAGAGTATAATGCAAATAGGTAAACAGATTGCAAAAGTTCTTCTATTAACATATCATCTTACCTTTTGTG
>JAOQML010059264.1:0-10008 GCA_027568935.1 Erythroxylum urbanii
ATTTATAATTTATTATATAATTTCTAGCATTTTAATTTTGTACATAGATTTGAGTTTTTTTCTAGTTAATATTAGTTTTATGTAAAATATTAAAATACATTCATTATAAATAAAGGTAAATCTACTTTTAATTTATTTGTGTGAGCTATTCTACAATCTTGCAAAGATTATAACTAGTTAATTGCTATTGATAAAAAGATTAACTCAATGAGCTTTAATTTTCCAAGTCACAAGCAACTTGATGAACCATAAAAAGACAAGAAAGGAAGTGCAACGCAATCTTTTCAATATAAAGGAAGTATATGCAGAGACACATGAACTACCATATATATATATGTGTGTGCATGTGTTCGAAGGTAGAATACATAGGACGTTCGACAACTACAATAAAGAACGTCATGGAGATGAAACACGCAGTAACAAGTTTAACAAAAGAACCTTTTGAGTATTGCTAATATAACTAATTAAAAATCATGCTCACTATAACTATGTTTTTAATAACTTTCCCTCATTGCAGGTGATTGCTGATCAATGCCGCCTTTTTAAGGGTGGTGGTTATAGTGGTGGGGCGGTCATGGTTTTGGTGGCTTAGGAGGAAATGGGAAATGAGGACGAGGCCAAGCAGGTGGCGATGGCTGACCACCATATCCTCACAAACCATGAATACATCGAACACCCCAAAGGCATCTGTTTCCACGTCGACCATAGTTAAAAGGGGTTGCTATTGGTATCAACACAGAAACCATCACAACATTGCCATGCAAAAGGACATCTTACACTTCTTTTGCATCTCGACTGGTGATGTGAGCAAGGCTACACATGACGAATATAATGACAAACACCGAAATCAACGCGACGCTAATAGAGACTTGATGTTGCCTCCTAACCCCGCAAGTTGGACCGGGCTTAAAAGATTCAAGGCCCCCGTTAAATTCATTTGTGGCTCACGTGGTTGATAATGGACTCTAGAAGAATCAAGATTCTCGCTCGCAACTTCAATTTGTCAGTTTGAGCCATGTTCTGGGCCCGAGCAACCATTGACAGGTGCGAACGCTAGGCACAGGCCCAAACGCTCACTTCAATGCCCAGCAGGCCAGATGCCAAGCACGCCAAACCAGGCGCACCGCCTGGCCTCTTTTGCTTTGGATTGTTTCCTACTATTTTAAAGATGATTTAGGGTTACACTAATTTGAGAGCTTTGTAAGGAGTTTTCTTCATGTTCTTGTTGTTCCACGAACCCTAACTCTACTTATCAATTAATCTCAACTGTGGTATATTGTTTTGGTTCAATTTTCTTGGTTTATTACTTGGTCTAGGTTGCTTGGACAATCACGATCCTTGAGGTCTAGAAAAGTATCAAAAACCTTGTGTATCTAGTTTATTTTAAAGGCTACTGGATTATATCAAGATTAATCTCCGTCCGTGCGCGCATCATCTTTGGTATCAGAACATTGGTGTGGAGACAAATTCTTATTCAACTCCATTGGAATTCAAGAAATTGCGTCCCATCACCATTCAATTATCGTCGGTTCATCAATTTAGGTGTGAATTAACTTTCAGCCTAAGGTTTTCAATTATTCTTCTTGTTTATTTTGTTGAAACTTTCGGCCTACCTTGAAAAAAGAAAAAAAGTTCGAAAAAATCCAAAAAAAAAAGAAAAAAATAAGTCCGAAAAAAGATTTGAGAAAAACAACAAAAATTACAGAACCGAAAGTTTTACTGTACGCTATTTTGGAAAAATCTTACGTAAGGGATTGGCAATTGAATTGGATGAAATTTTAGACCTATCTTGCGTGACATACTTTGAAAAGAGTTCCAAAACTTGGCGTCATTGTTGGATTTCTTGATTAGAAGGAGTTAAGTCTTCCAAAGCACAACTTGAACGTTGAGGATTTGAGAGGAAAAAGGCAAGAGGGTGAGATCATTAGAGCGGCCAAGACACACGAGAAGAGTATTCTCAATTTGAGTGAAACACGTGAGGGAGTGTTTTGTGAGGTTAGTTTGCTACTGATTTTTTTTCTTTGCAGGAACAATTTTCATTAAAGGTATGTCTAACGATAACGTGAGAGGCCAACAATCAGGCGGGGCGTAAGCCACCACCTTGGAGGCGATCCAGCAGTTGACTGAAAGCCTAAACACTGCTTTTGCTAGAATTAGAGGCGAAATGGAGAGGCAAGCCCGAGAGATTGCCGACTTGAGGTGTGGCGCATGCAAGGAGCCACAAATGGGGCGCATTGGTCCTAGAAACCAGTATGCTCCGATTGTGTTAGAAGACTATGGATCTAATGACAAGGGGGATTATGTGAGACCTTAGGGACAAGTTCAACGAGCTGATTTTGGGGATAGACGAGACAGTGACATTAGGTCTATTAAGATGCAAATTCCACCATTTAAAGGAAAGAATGATCCGAAGCTTTACCTTGAATGAGAACGAAAGGTGGATATGATTTTTGAATATCATAACTTTTCCGAGGAAAAGAAGGTAAAAATCGCAGCCGTTGAATTTTTTGATTATGCACTAATTTGGTGGGATCAATTGGTGATTTCTAGGAGGAGAAATAGGGAGGAACTCGTGAGTACTTGGGCTAAAATGAAAGCGATCATGAAGAAGTGTTATGTTCCATCTTATTACTACCGAGAGATGCATCAAAGGCTCCAACGCCTAACACAAGGGAATCGAACTGTGGAGGAGGGTCATAAGGACATGGAGATCACAATGATAAGGGCTAATTGTGAGGAGGACCGCGAGGCCACAATGGCTCAATTTTTGAGTGGTTTGAACTGAGAAATAGCCAACGTGGTTGATTTACACAACTACACTGACCTCGAAGAGATGGTGAACATGGCAATGAAGGATGAGAGGCAAATTAAGTCTCGTGGGATAGTGAAGAGTGGGATGAGTTCTACTTCAAATTGGAACTCAAATTGGCCACGAAAAGAGGAGAATGCGAAAGGATGTAGAACTCATTTGTGCTCGTTGCATTGCTTATAAGCAAACTAAATCGACCACTAAACCTCACGAACTATACACGCCCTTATCAGTACCTAGTCACCCTTAGATGGACATTTTTATGGACTTTATTGTAGGGTTGCCGAAGACAAAAAGGGGTGTAGATAGCATTTTTGTTGTTGTGGACAGATTTAGTAAGATGGCTCACTTTATTGCTTGCAAAAAAACTGATGATGCCGTGCATGTTACTGATTTGTTCTTTAAAGATGTTGTAAGATTGCATGGTATTCCTAAGTCAATAGTTTTGGATAAGGACACTAAGTTTTTGGGTTTTGGCATATTTTGCGGGGAAAATTAGGTAAAAAATTGTTGTTTTCTACTACTTGTCACCCACAAACTGATGGGTAAAAATAAGTTATGAATAAAAAGTTAGGGAGTTTGTTGCGTGCTGTGATAGGAAAAAATTTGAAAACGTGGTCTGATTGTTTGCCGTTTATTGAGTTCGCTTATAATTGTAGTGTGCATTCTACTACCAGTTATTCTCCTTTCGAAATTGTTTATTGCTTTAACCCTTTAACTGTGTTGGATATGGTGCCTTTACCTTTGCCTAAGTTAACTAGCCTAGATGGAGAGAGGAAAACTGAGTTGGTTCAAGAGTTACACGAGAAGGCTAAGCAATATATGGAGTGCAAGAATGAGATTTATGCACGCCAAGCTAACAGAGGATGCAAGGAGGTGATCTTTGAACCCGACGATTGGGTTGGCTTCATCTTCGCAAGGAGAGGTTTCTTAACCATAGGTGGTCCAAGCTTGATCCGCAAGGAGATGACCTTTTTCAAATCCTGGAAAGGATCAACAATAATGCCTATAAAATTGACTTGCTCAGTGAGTACAACGTGTTTGCTACTTTTAATGTTGCTAACTTGTCTCCATTTGATATGGATGCAAATTCGAGGACGAATCTTTCCGGCGAAGGAGGGGCTAATGTGAGCAAGGCTGCACATGATGAATATAATGACAGACACCGAAATCAACGCAACGCTAATCGGGACTTGATGTTGCCTCCTAACCCCGTAAGTCAGACTGGGATTAAAAGATTCAAGGCAGCATTAAATTCATTTGTGGCTCGCGTGGTTGATGATGGACTCCGAAAGAATCAAGATTATTGCTCGCAACTTCAATTTGTCAGTTTGAGCCAAATTCTGGGCCCGACCAACCCTTGACAGGTGCACTCGCTAGGCACGGGCCCAGACGAGCACTCCAGTGCCCCGTAAGCCAGACGCCAGACACGCCAAACCAGGCGCACTGCTTGGCCTCTTTTGCTTTGGGTTGGTTCCTACCATTTTTAAGACGATTCAGACAGTATTATTTTACCTATTTAGGCCCAGGATGTTGGCCCAATTTTGAGTTATTTTGGCGAATGTAAATAGTTGCCTTGACATTAGTTTTGGAGTTATACTTTGATAATTTAAGAGCTTTGTAAGGAGTTTTCTTCATGTTCTTGTTGTTCCACGAACACTAACCTTACTTATCAATTAATCTCAATTGTGGCGTATTGTTTTGGTTCAATTTTCTTAGTTTATTGCTTGGTCTAGGTTGCTTGGACAATCACGATCCTTGAGGTCTAGAAAAGTATCGAAAACCTTACGTATTTAGTTGTTTTAAAGGCTTCTGGATTATATCAAGATTAATCACCATCCGTGCGTCCATCACAAGGTCTAGTGGATTTATCCCTGCCTCCATCACCATGTGGCTTTGTTCTAACCGCTTTATTTTTAAATTTAGTCTTTATTTTATTTTTACTTTAATTTATGTTTCTCTCCTTTCGATGGGTTTTTATTTATCCCCTTCTCACATTGAGAACAATGTGTTGTTTAAGTGTGGGGAGGGTTATATGTTTTGTTTTCAATGTGAATTTTGCATATTATATGATAGTTTTTAGCTTGCATTTTGTGAATCGTGTAAATGTGTCAACGACTTAGATGGATTGAAATTGATTTAATTATAAACATATTCTATTAGGTTGTTAAGAATCATTAGCTCACAAAATTAGTTAATTGGATTCTTTGGCTAAATATGCAACTTAATTAGGATTTAGTGTTAAGTAGTAGCCCTCTAAATTGTCATGTTCATTCATAATTTTAGGTCTTTCAATTTAAGTAACATTGCTAGTATTTTTTTAATGGAAATGAGTAGCTAAAGCAACAAGGTAGGCAATAAAAAAATTATGTTGTTAATTTTATATAAATTACTATTACGCTGGCCTTCGGGTTACGAATAGAGCTAGTAGCAAGTTAAGAACATGATGTAGCTAAGTAATCGGATCGACACTCATCACAAATGTGTGCCTCCATGTCAAAAGGCTATAATGACATTTTAACCAAGCAATTTAATAAAAAATAACTTAGTTGAGTAACCAGATCGACATTCATCGCCAATGTTTGCCTCCAAGTAAAAGACTAGGTTCTTGTTTAAAAAAATTGTTTTCTAATAAACCTACCAAACTTGTAATAGCTTGACTTTTCATGAAAACTTACTTAGGTGTAGTTACAAAGTTTGAATGACCAAGGAATTGTTAATGTGTGTGTGCAATTGAAAAGGCTAAATAATTTAACACTTAGATTTGGATTGATATGTATATTTAGTTCAAAGCCTCTAGATGCATATTTTGCATATTAATGATTTGATATAACTTGAATGATTGTGTAAAAATTAAATTTATTTCATGAAGTTAAAGCCTGATATGTGTGAAATGCATCGTATTTTAAGGTATAGTTTGATATGTGTTTATTCGTTTATTCGATTGTTTAGTATGTATTTAGAGTACAATTGTGTTAGTTTGTGATTTATTTGTGTCTTAAGTGTGTTATGGGTTAGAACAATCCTTTGATAGCCTATCGCTAACTACCAAATAATAAATTCCTAACAACTAAACTATGCAGTAAATAGTGAGCTAAGGTCGAGCAACAAGGAGTTAGGATGTAAATGTTATTTCAAATGTTGTAGCAAAAGAAAACAAAATACCCTAAAATAATGAAGATGAGACGTTACCAAAAAGAAAAGCACAAATCAAATTTAGAAAAATCTAATAACAATGGTAAAGAAGTGGGTTGGAGATATCTTTGGGATTCCAAGATGTTCATTCATCCTTGAATTTAAACAAAAGGGTACTCTCATCATGGTGTTAGCCTATGGACTGGACTAAGCTCTCGAACCTTTAATTTAATTAAAATAGGAAAAACTAATAAGCTTTAGAAATGCCCCAATCTCCATTATAACCTATAATAGGCTCTCAAAGTTCAATAGACAAGATGCATTAGGTACTACAAAACAACTAACTTTGGCCACCAACTCATAAGCTCGGAAGGTGTAACTTAAAGGTATGGAATCCTAGCTTAGTTGATTAAGCATCCTGACAAATTTAGCGAACCTATTGGTACTTCCGAAAATCATTATGGGCTATTACACATCACAAGCTCAACCCTAGGCTTCGGATTGGAAAGTTACCTAAAAGGTGATCAAACTTATAAGCAATTCTTAATTCATTACATTTATCCTAAACCCCAAACCAACCTAGACCTACAAGCACCAATTTAAAGCAAATTCAACTCCATTCTCACAATTTTCATCCCTTCACCCTTATAATATCTCTAAGCCCCTAAGTAGTTTAGCCACACATGTTCATATTAAGCATAATTGATATTAAATAAAAAAAGTCATACTCGATTAAAAACCAAGGCTGGAAATTATAAACAAAGTGATAAAAACTGAAATTCAATACTAACTTAATAGAAATAAAAACTCTTTATGCTAACAAATGATTAATCATAACCCAAATTACAATCTCTAAACTAATTGCATCAAAATGAAAATTCCAGCACACACAACTTACATAAAAGCCTAAATTAATTGAACATGAATCTGAGAACATGCATAAATCCTAACTATTAAACACAAATTAATCAAGAGCAACACAAATAAGGAAAACCATAATATAAACCATTAAAATTTCAAATATCCAACAAATTTGGATCTAAAAAATCATATAAATAAGCCCGAACAACCAAGATTAACACTAGAAAGTTAAGGGAATAAACATCGATTCATATAACATAAAGATTCCTTACAAAATTCATAAAGTTCAATTACAAAATCCATCAAACATTCATTCTAAATATTATGGAACATGTAAAAACGTGATTAACACTAAGAAACCTTTAAACTAATTGAATGAATATGAAAATAGAGCATTGAAACTGAAAGAGAATAGATAAGCTTATGGAAAATATTAGAAACTTCTTAGCTGATTCCTCCTCTCTTCTTGGAGCTTTCAAAAAATGGCAGATTTTGAGAGTCTCTCTCTCTTCTTAGATTTTTTTTAAAGTAGTAGATTGGAGGCTGCCTCTCTAGGTCCTTTTTCTTTTTGTAGCATGTTCCACATAGGATCAAAACTAGGATTTTTCTGTGGCTCAAAAGTCCAAAAAGTTCCTCAAAATTTTAAGTTTAGAAGGTTGTCTGCATCTATCTGTATGTAGGCCATAATCGTGGCCAGTTTATTTGCTCTCTGTCACAATCATGACCCTATGCTCAAGCTTCTATCATCGTGGCCCTGGGTTATTTCTCAGGTCTTCTCTGATTGTCCTCCAAATGCCCTTGATGGTTTCTCCTCCTTGAATGACTCTCCAAACTTTGTCAAACTTCTTCCTTTTAGCATATATTTGTGTCCATTCCTTTAATCTATATGTAAACACAAGATGAAGACAAATTGAGTATTTAATCACAATAACAGGATTGAAAAGATATTGAAATGCATAAGAAAATACAAGATGATTCAATCCTACCATCGTCACACATCCATCCCCTTTCTCTCTTTCCAAGCTAGGTTTTTAATGAAATAAATGGATAAGTGGCATGAAACCATACGAACCTTGCATGTGTTTCCCCTCTTTATTATTTCTCATTCATGCCACAGCTGTAACATTTTTATTATTAAAGTCATGATCTCATTATTGTAACATTTTAATTGTTATAGCCATGAGATAATTGGAGGGGCCGATCATTTTTCTTTAAAAATCCCAACTGTCACATCATTCACTTTATAATAAAAACTAGGTTAAAAGAAATGGGAAAGCCGTGAGACAATGCTCACTCTCCATTTTTATGATCTATCTTGTCTCCTCTTCTTGTAATCTTCTTCTTCTTCTTGCTCGATGAAGTCAAGTGAGTGTAAATTTTTAAGAAACAGCTTAAATATAGTGCTTTTGACTCACTTGAGCTCCTTATCTTCTATATTATACCTAAAACCATATATAAGCTAATGTGAGCATCTTAAGCATTTTCATATCATTAAACACTAAATGTTATCAAATAAATATACAATTAATTAAGCACATGTCATTAAGCTATGGTTTGACTTGACTTGGACCATGATGTAAATCTTTAAGCTAAATGAAAAGCCTTATTAGGAAATGAAGTATAAAATTAGGAATGGAGAAAGAAATATGGCTTTTATTTGATAAATGGAGTTAAAAATATCCTCTACACCTATCCTTTGAAGCATTTTACATAAGACATAAGCTAAACCCCAAAGCTAAGGTCAAAGATCTTATAAGAGGCAATAAAGATATGTAAAGTTTAGAGTCTTTTTTGTTATTTAGGAAAATCTATTGTGCAACAACACAAACTAGCACATGAAGGATATTATAGGGTGGCAAAGACAAGTATTAGGATTATTCACCAATAACTTTTACTACTAAGTGTTTAGGAATCTAGTACCTAAGGTGTAATGGAGTAAGTAAGTATGGTTCGAGCAAATCCCTCTAAGATATCCTTTATCCTATATCTTGCCATGAAAAATAGCCTAGGAAATTTAAATGGAATCATAGGCTCCTAAGACACAAATCCAACATACAAGTTGTGTAATGCAGAGAATAAATAGACCTAAACATTGTAAAGGGTTATGGCTAAGAATCCAAGAAATATGCCACCACCATTATAGTGAAGAGGATTGGGAGAAAATAATATCTTAGGCTTCAATGAGACAACTTTTGAAAGAAGAGGATTAAAACCCCTTCAAAATTGCCTTAAGATTTGATGTTTATACTATTTAGAGAGAAATGAGTGGAATAATTTTCAATAACAAACGTCAAGACCAATAGAGTTTTTTCATTGCTCAGTAGGTTAGATAAGAAGAAACATATACAATGTCATATAGTTCAATTGAAGTAGTTATGTTGTTTGGCTATTTTAATTAAATGCTAGACAATAACTTAGATAAAGAGGTTGGTTCTTTAGAAAAAACAAAAATTACTTCAGACTAGAAAAGTGAAATAAGATAAACTCGAATTCCTATTACTTGTATTAAAAAAATTTCACAACTTGCTCTAAATATGTTCTTAATATTTGCAAACACTTGAGTATCTAGTTATAAGTAGCTTTTGTACTAAGTTGTATCTCTTTCAGGAGTTTCATTCATTAATAAAATTTCTTTAACCTTGAAAAAATTTGGTAAGCATAACAAACAGGTTCTATAAGTAATATATTTTCTCCCCCACATTTGAGTTGTATATTATCCCAATGTATAGAGTATACAAAAATAATGAAAAAACCAAAAAAGAAGGAAAAAAGGAAATTAGAATCATTGCTTATCTTTTGATAACAAAGATAAAAAAACCTTAACTAATTCCATCAATAAACATTCATCATTCATTAGTCACTATACTTCTCAGCCATTAGCTTAATCTCTGGATATATCTTTACTTCCAGCTTTATAATTATTGTTCGAGAAAAACAAACTAGTAGTGGTGGAATCTCAATAATAGAGTGTTGTCCCATTCTTATTAATATATCCATAAACTAATGCAAATACTCCAGAAAATAATTTATAGTACTAAGTTAAAGTGTTAATGAAGTACTCAAATCTATATAGAAGATCTCTACTACTCATCAATCCTAGTACGGTCCCCCTATATAGTGCATCCTTTGTAACATCCCGTTTCCAGAGAACGGGTCGGACCAATGAAACAGGTCCAGGTGTGGTAAATTACCACACCTCATGC
>JAOQML010059282.1:0-10006 GCA_027568935.1 Erythroxylum urbanii
CATAATATATTATTAACAAGTCATAATGTTAATACATGAATCACAAATATCCATTGGCTTAGGGCACACTACTAACATAGAAAGCCAAAAGAATACGATACAACTTTTATGAAGAAAATTTGCCTAATTTTCCTAAATCAATACAGTTATTTGATACAAACAAGACATGATTTCTACCAAGGATAATGCTGGTGCCTATGGCAAAGCTCAAACTCAAGCTAAATTTCAAAACGTTTAGTGATAGATTTCAAATTCAATTTCCTTATGAAAATTGTATCCATATATTTGTAGTTTAATTTTGATCAAAATCCATCCAATTTTGATATTCACAGATCATGTTATGTCCAAAATACAGATGCATGTTCAGGAGAAACACTGCATAAAACATACTCCAGCACACTTCATTTCCAAAATCCTATTATTTCTCTATCCTTTTACGTTGAAGATTCAATTAAACCTAAATTTCTAGTTTAGAATTCTCTAGTGACAATTCACAAATTCATTAATGATCATCAGTCAAAATCAGAACCTAATTCCATATTTTTCCATATTGCATTTTCTACATTTCACTACTCTTCATTTAACTACAATTACCATAATCATTCATCTTGTTAATCATATCATCAAATTTTCTTCTTCCTTCACCTCCCATATATACATCCATACCATTCATGCATGCATCAATCCACAAGCATGAAAACACACACCATTCACGCTTGCATCCATTAACAAATATTAAAACCTTAACAGAAGTCATTTACGCTACCATAAAACTTAAAATATAACTTACTTGAATTATACTTCAAATCCTTCAGCAAATTCCAGAAATGAGGAGGGAAAAATGATAGATTTCTGTGGATGAAGCAAAGACAAGAATAGCGAATCAACTAAAACCCAAAATGGATGAAGGCTTGCAAGATGTGTTCAGTGATGATGAGTCAATAACACAATAAATGTAGAAGATAGGTGTTTAGGTGATGGATTAGAAAGAAGAGAGGTTTGATGGTGGGGAATTTAGGTAGAGCAAGCAAGTAAGAGGAATACCAAAATTTCCTTTCCCAAAACATGATTTAGGTATCGCTTTTAGTTCTTGACATACGTCTACAATGTATGTGTTACAGTTGTCCACTAGTTATGCTACCATTTGTCTATTAGCCATTTTTCCACTTGTCATACCTTAATAGGTCCATTTGTTAATCCATAATTAGTCCATTTGTCCTTTATCTAAGTTACTAAATGTCACACTTCCTTTTGTCTTTTATTTCTACATTTTTCCTGGTTTAAAATACCCCAAAATTTTTGATAAAATTTTAAAATATTCAAAATGTCACCAAAACATGCAAAATTAATTCTAATGCACTCCAATTCAAATTTTAATACAAATAATCCATAATTCACATTTTAATCACATTAAAATTCACTTATACCCGAAAATGTCAATGAATGCATGTTCAATTATTTCCATGAGTGACAACATTAGTCACGTGTATGTGTATGCTATATAATGCATGAAATGCACTTTTAACTTCTCAATAAACTCTCATAGATTGTATCATAGGGTTCTAACCCTAATCATGGGATAATGGGATGTTACATCAGGAAGTTTCTAAAGAGATTTTCTATGGTCGTGGGACTCACCACATTTCCCACGATAGTGGGTTTTCTCTCTAGAATCTTTCTGAAGAGATTTCCCACGGTCATGGGAATTAATCCAAATTGGTGATTCTCACGATTCTGAAGAAGATTTTTGAGAGATTTCCTACGGTCATGGGAATTAATCCACATTGGTGATTGTCACGATTCCAAACCTTCTTCCAAGCTTCATATCAGTTCTCTATGATCCCACAACCTACAAACACATCAATTTAATATTATCATCAAGGATTTCAAAAAGAAAACAAGTTGAAATTAAAACAAAAACCAAATTGAACATCAATCACACTCAATTCAAGCATGCTTATAACTAAAAAACCACACCAATGAATAAACAAAAACAATTAGAAGGGAGTAGAATTACATGGATTGCCTCCCATGTAGCCCTTCTTTTTCCATTTGTAGCTTGACTCTCCCTTTTACTTAAGGCAGCTTAAATGACTGGTAAGGTGCCAGTGCTAAAACTAATCTCAAACTCTATATATGAGTCAACCCAGTATGGAGTCAACCTTCCTTGTTGTTTTCCTTCCTACGCTTTCTTCCTGGATGCATTTCCAGGGTATTCGATATCTTTCCATCTTACTTGTATTTCTGATTCCTTGATATCCGTTGGGGGTAACAGAGGATGATACCTTTTTTGGACACCTTGAAAGTCGATTTCTCCTTTCCAATTCTCATTGTTAATTCTCCCCCATACACATCAATTATCGAATGAGAAGTAGCTAGGAATGGTTGCCTAAGAACTATCAGTGTTTCTGCATCTTCTCCAATGTCCAGTATGCAGAAATCTGTAGGGAAGATAAATTTATCAATCAGTATCTACACGTTCTTGATGATCCCCTTCGTCTGATGCACTATTCTGTTGATCATTTTCACCAATATCTTAGTGGGATTTGGATTTTCTAAACCCAACTTCTAGCTAAATGTGTAGGGCATCATGTTGATACCAACTCTTAAATCTACAAATGCCCTAGCTATCTCGATCCTATTTATACTACATGGAATGAAGAAATCCCCTAGGTCTTCTTCTTTTGTGCTATTTTTGGACTTCCTTCTGATATAAGCTCGTTGACCTCTTTCTTTTCCGGTTCCTTTAACATGATCTTTATCCAAAATTGGTTTGTTACATTCGTCATCTTGCTTCACTCAACCTCCTGGAAATTCCTCACTGCTCCACTTAAAGATGACTTCTGATGAGCAAAAATATGATATGGAAGTCTAAGTTTAAGTTCCTTATTCGGCTCGCTTACTGGTCCACTCAGAAGGACTTCTAAAACTGTTTATCCTTCTCTCTTGACTCTGTCTTTCTCTTCATGTTCACTTTCTTTTTCTCTATCAGAGTGAGGGCCATAATTCTTTCCTTCGGGTTGATCTTAGTGTTACTCGGTAGGCTACCTGCATTTCTCGAAGATAAAGCGTTAGTAAGTTAACCTAATTGAACCTCCAAGTTATGAATAGATGAGATAAGATTCTTCACATTTTGGTCAAACTTTGCTTTCATCCTCTTTTGACTCTCCTCCTAACTCGCAAACATCCTCTTCTAATTCTCCCCTTGAGCTACTAGTTTGGACCTTAACACTTCCATCATCTTACCCATCTTACTCTCTATTGCTTTAATTCGATCTTATTAGAATCCCAGAGGTCCTTGCGGTCTTGCTTGGCTACCTACAATATTAGTACTCTAAGAAAAATTCAGATGATTTTTCCATCCTGGATTATATTTATTAGAATACGGGTTATTACTTTGCTATGGCTGGCCCATGTAATTTATCTTTTCGGAGCCACCAGTTCCTAATAAGAAAAACTTCGCTGAGTCGTGGTTTTTCTTCCCACATAGCTCACTTTGAACTTGCATTGTCTTCACTGTAGAGGAGGATGCTTCTTCTATATTGTTCAGCTACTTCATAAGAGTCATGATTTGAGCCTACAAGGCAGTAACAGAGTCAATGGGTACCATATCTTTTTGGTCCTTCTACCCCTGTCTACTCCTCTCGCTCGACCACATACAATTGTTACTTGCCAACTATTATAAGAGATCATGAGCTGCTTCCACCGTCTTGCTCATTAATGAACCTCTAACTGCCGCATCGATGGTTCCTTTGGTGCTAGGATTCACTCCACTATAAAACTTCTGAAGCAGAAACTCTCTCGGTAGGTTATGATGAGGACAACTTCTTTAAAGTTCTTTAATCTCTCCTAAGCTTCGTAGAGAGATTCCCCATTGCTTGGCTAGAAATTTGTAATCTCCTTGATAATCCTCGTCGTCTTCGTTAATCTTGGTCAAGTTGCTCCCAAGTCATAATATGGCCTGAATTCAACGAGTTGTACCAGGCTTTTGCCTAATCTTTCAACGTGAATGAAAATAGTCTTAACTTCACCACACATTAGACATTTCATTAGATTGAAATGTGTCGTAGATGTCCAAGAAATTTGTGATATGGACATTGGGATCCTCATTGGATAGCCCATAGAACTGCACACTATTTTGTAGAATGCTGAGTAGCGCTGGCTTTATCTCAAAATATTTGTTTGGACCACTAGTCTCACCACTCCTTGAGGACTAAATCCTAGCCTCTTGAAATCCATTAGAGTCTTTTTTGGTCCTCCTTGCTCTCCTTCTTCAACCATATCTTGTTGTGAAAATTCAAATGCTTTGCCCTTCTTAACTCTCTTTCGTGTTTCTTGATGTTTGGAAATTTGTCTTCACTAACTTCTTTCATTCTTCATATGCTCCTTATGTTGCACCTGCAATTCCACAAGGAAAGTATCATCATTCTTAAATCAAGGTAATCTAAATTAAACAAGATGCTAAATAATCAATCTGCGACAACGGCGCCAAAAACTTGTTGACAGTAAAACCTATATACTTGTTTTACGCTCAAAACTTGCAAATGAACGACTTGTAGTTAAAAAGAGTGGGTATTAATCCCACAAGGATTGATGCCCAGACACCACTTAATTTAGACAAAACTTTGCTTAAGAAATGAAATTCTTTAATGCAAATAATCTAGAAAATTAAATTACAATTAAAATACTAACACAAAGTGATAGACAATACCAAAATGCAAAAGCATTAGAATTTAAGAATCTAAAGACTAAAGATTACTCTTTTTCCCTAATTGACTCCTTCCTATTTTATTAATTGAATTGTTTCTCACCCTAGATTTTTGAATGTATTAATTACCCTCTCTCATGGTATAATTAATTGTCCTTACTCATTAAAGGGAATCAATTGGACAATATCTCAACCTACCTAATGACTCTACCGATTCAACTACTTATTAAACTATCCTATGGGTGATCAATTGAATTCACCGGGATCTCTCTTCTAACTAATCAATTAACAAGATGATTGTATATTTATAGGCTGCCAAATATCATTGTATAATCCTACACAATTAATCTTACTCACTCTCTCGATTTATTGCAAGATAACAAATAAAATCAGCAAGCATCAAAGACAACTTCATTCAATTCAATAAAATAAAAGTTCTAACAAAATAGTTCAAAAGCAATCCTTAAAACTAAATCAGCCACTCATGGTCTCCATAACAACATCAACATTCAAATAAACCAATTTACAAAGAATAGAAGAAGTAAAATTGACAGAAAATTGAATAAGGAAACTGCTTCTCTTCTTTGCCAAAATCTGGAAAGTTTGGCGTTGATGTGTTATTTTCTCTAATCTTGATAATGATCATTAACTCCAATCCTTCCTCAAGGCTCCAAACTTAAATTCTTCACTCAAGGATGGTGTTTTTACATAAGGGTTTTATCTCCCTTGATAATGGAGGCTTAATTATGCTTTAATAATCTAAAAACCCTAAGTTTAATGAAGCCCCGTGTATTATCTCATATTGTAACTCCCACGATTGTGGGAATTGACATGATTCTCACGATCATAGGAATTGGAAATAGATGAAAACCTCTTTTATTTTCCGTTTTAATCTCTATCTCAATCTCCAAGTTGCTCAATCTTCCTACCTACATAAAAATTTTCAATTCTTACCCTAAATTAACATCAAAAATAAAAGAACAAAAATGGAAATCAAACTAAATGGAAACATACAAAAATGATTCCTAAACAACAACAATAATCAACAATTATGTAAGAAAACTTATGCCAATTACCTAGAAAAACATATACTAATGCATAACTATCAATTACTATCTGAATCTCTCACTCAATATCATGTATAAATGTCCTTATATGTCCCTATGGATGCCAAAACCATGCTCTAATACAAAAATTGTAACATCCCACTACCATAGAGTAGATACTCGAACATCCAAAGGACATTTAAGTACATATCTTGTGACAATGGCATGTTAGAGCAATCTCATATACTTATATGGCATCAAATAAAATAACACAAAACTTAAAAACTTAACTCCTTATTTCATTCATCAAGAAAATATACATTGTAACAGTACTTCCTTTTAAACAAATATGGACATTACCAAAATGTGCAAAAGTGTACAACCCTTTATACACAAGTTCTACGTGACATAAGTAAACTATATGAAAAGAAGTACAACTCCTCATATGCTAGCTGACAAACCTTTGAGCGATATCTTAATCCAAAAAATTCTTCTAGAGAATCTTAGAAATCTAGGTCTCCTGTCTCATACCTAAAAAGTCACATTGTAATTTTTAATGAGTTTTGAGAACTCAATGAATGAACCATCATTGATGATCCAACTTAAAATAAGAACACAAATATTACACATCCAACCAATTTCACAACATTTTTTATCCCAATAAGGTATAATGTATGACACACATTTCATATACATTCTTTCAGAACATGTATAACTTAATAAATCACATTATCAACAATGGCATATCACAATATCATAATTGGATTCAAAATCATGTAAGTCATAACCATAAATATACAAATCCAGATGCATATGAAACTCTAGATTTGTTATTATTTATTGTGACTAAGTGCATTTCTGATACAAATACAGACACTAGCATATTGGGCTCAGTCAAATACAGAAATCACGGAGCAAAGCTCTATGTATATAATTGTAAGCTTAAAGCTCTTTCAGACTGGCTACTCTGATCAAAACACCTTTATCTAAACATGCATTTTATGAAATGTATCAAATAACATAATATGCCATCAAAAACATTTACTTATGATGCATAGACAGAATCTCAGATTCGTCAGACCTCATTCTAACATTTAACTTTCATTGAGTGTTAAGAAATCAGACAGAACTCAGATGCAAACATAACACTTTCAATACATTCCCAAATATCAAACTACTCGAACTATTAATATCTGAAATCACCATAATTAAGTCATTATCAGTTTAATGAATGGGAATTAAATAGAAACAAGATAAATCCTAGTGAAATCATCTAGGTTAACTCACAACACGCTCCAGTATGTGCTTATGTCCTATTGTCTAGATGGTCCAGCAATGTTTGAATGGTGTCTGACTTGATCATATAAAATCATACAATTAACACATAATTCACATTAAATAGTTGATCAATCAAATACATATTCATTTTTTCACATATATATGCATATGTCATGATCAATGCATGCTCAATTGACTTTTCCCGGGTATGTAACCTTATTTAAATTTCTTAACCATTCAACATCATACTTTGTATACTACCATTTTGCAATATGGTTTATACCTTTCAATTAGCTTGATTCACTCCAAATTCATCAATAATGCTTTACAATTATCTTTTAACATTTCCATGATCAAAAAAGTTTCTTATAATAAACACACAATTGGTACTTTACATATGAAATTGTAGCAAGCTAAATCTATACATTAACCAAAATTTTCTAGCAACTTATACTCATACATTCACATAATTATCATTCATAAATACCTTATATTCTTCAATACTCATTCATCCATACCTTATACACATTGTTCATGTCCTAAAGAATATGTTTGCATTAAAAGAGCTCATTCATTCCTTTAACAATTCAGAATTTCCAAATTTGAACTAAACATATCAAAACAGTCCCTTCTTTAAGTTATGACTTCAATTAACTAAATAAGCTTATCAAGTTATCTTCTAGCCAAACTGTTTCATAGAAGCATTAATAAGACATGAATAATCATTTTTGATGTTTTATAATTTGAATAATTCGAGCTCTAAAGTCCCCAAAAATTAGTAAATAATATAAGGTTCCTGCACAGGGTCCGCCACAGGCATTATTAGGAAAACAAGCATAACTCAAGCTGTAGTTACTATTTAATCAAGAAACTTTCACATTGGTAAAGCTAAGACCTAGATCTACAACTTTGATTCTTTGAGGTTTTTCAAATTCATGCCCTAAAGATATGTAAAATAGGTCGAAATAGGAAGATGAAATTGAAACCAGAATTTCGACCTACAACTCTAATTTTCCAGATTTTTTTTACACTTTATACCATAGTTAAAACATCCTCTTTATAGTTCATCAATTGTACCTCTATTAGGCCTGAATCATACTCCAATTCCTCATCAATAACCTTTCCAATTTCAGTTCAAAATTATTCAATTAACAGCTAACAAATCCTAGTCCTTCATGTATCAAAAATCAAACGAGAAATCTATCTTACATTATCATGCATATAGATCTAATTCTTTCCAATTCAAGAACACTCTTTTAACAAATTTCTTTGGCATAAATCCACCTTCTTTATACCTTAAATTTCAGTTAAATTCATCCACATAATGCCCCTATACTCCACGGTTTGCATATACCAAAAACAAAACAGAAAAACTTCCAAGTTCATACATAATTTTCCAGCACATATTTTCACCAATATCACATACATTTCATTCCAATTCAAGCATCATTCTTATATCATTTGTCATGCCATAAAGCTTAGATTGTTAGTTACCTATTAGGCTTCCAATTTAACACAAAATTCCCGATTAAGCAATCCTCACAAGTAAGTAAAAATCAACGAAATTCTAATGTGAAAGTGAGCTGGTTTTTTTGAAGAACTTTATCTAGGGTTATGATCAAAATATAGAGAAAATTTGGACCAATTTTGGTGGAAAAAGGTGAGGGAATTAGTAGAAACATTGCTGCTGGAATTTCCTCTATCATCATCCTATGTGTCAACTTCTAAACTCACCATAAGTCTTAAGGCATGTAACACATTTGGTTAATTAATCAGCTACCACTAATCCACATATTAGGTTTCCATTTGTTCCTTATTAAATTATTCCACGTGTCATTCTAATATTTGTCCACATGTCACATAATAATTGGTCCAATTGTCATTTAATTTCTAGTCTATTTGTCACACATTTAACTATGCCAAATGTCACTCAATTTTAGGCTTAATCACCATTTTTTTTCATGTATCAATTTATCTTACCACTTGGAAATTTTCCTAGTTCAAATATAAATTTTAATTCATAAATTTTCCAATCTATAACATTTAATTCCAATTTACTAGTTGAAATCCAAACATACCAAAATTCAAGACATACCAAATCACAATTTACATGATGTTCACTTAACATTTTTCATACCCCGATACATATCAAATGAGTGCATATGCTTACTTGTAAACAAATATCAATTCATGTATGAATTCTAATGTTATGTATGTATATGTAATACATAATCTAGGGTTGAACCCTAAGCATATACCGAAAAAATAGGATATTACAGTTTCAATTTCATTGGACCATATGTTACAATCCTATTGGACCATGTGCTATAATCTTATTAGACCAGCTGTTGCTGTTGGGTTTTGATCATGCATCACATGCATCAACTATCAGAATATGTAGCAGAAAATAAAAAGAAACCCAAAAAATAAAGGATCAAACATGTGCCAATAGATGTAGTAAAACAAAACATGAACTTAAGATGTGTACCTTACCATCTCCTTTGTTCTTCGTTGTCTTCACCTCTTCAGGTCGTTGTAAACCACAACGACCAAAAGAGTATGTCTTTAATGATATTCACATGAAGAGTGAATCCTAAAACCTCTTAGGAAGAATGGCTAGAACACACACAAATTGCTAGTTTTGTGGTGTGTTCTTTGAGAGAGTATTTTAGAAAATGATGAACAATTCAGAAAAAGAAACTTTGTTTTCTTATAACTTTCGCATGAAAATGGAGTGTCTTTGACACCATTTTTCCTCCCTCTAACCCCCAACATCAATGGTAGTTAGTAGGAATTAAGTGGATTTTAATCCCACTAATTTAGCATGAAAACATTCACCCTTTCTTTAAAGGGTAATTTTTTCATCTTACTTATTAAAGGGTAATTTTGTCATCTTGTGTTGGCCCTCAAATTTTTATTTATTTATTTTTGATAAATAAGCATGATTAGTTTATTTTGGGGTCTTGTTATATTA
>JAOQML010059310.1:0-10006 GCA_027568935.1 Erythroxylum urbanii
ACGCAAAATCTGGGGAGGTTTAATAGCACATAACTTTATTCCTATTTAGTGGGAAAATTATTTCCTAATGACCCATATAAAAAGAAATAAAAAGAGAGAGACCTAGAGAGAGAAAGAGGGAGGGGGAGAATGAATAAATAAATAATAAAAAGAACACACTAATAATAATAATAGTAATAAGAAAAAGATGAAGAAGGAGATAGTTGATAATGATATTATTAATAATGCAAATAATAATAATAACAATAACAATAACAACAATAATAATAATAATAGAAGTTGTTGTTGTGGCGGCGGCAACGCTAGCAACGATGATAGTCTAGTAGTAGTAATAATAATAACAACACATGCATACTATATATTTCCATACGATATTTAGTCAAAATGTTGCATTATTAAAAATAATTTTTTAAAAGTGAATTGTTAAGATTTTAAAAGGTTGATAACTGAATTGAAAATTTTTAAAAAAATTGAATTAAAAAAATCTTTAAAAGTAATACACTTTTAAGCATGTTATTCCTAAAAAGTCTAATGAACTAATAGATTACAAAATGAATGTATTATTATGTAACAAAACTATAACATAATTTGGTCTAATCCCTTTAAAAATGTCACGTAATATTTGTAACTTTTTCTTTTAATAAAAAATAAGTATTTAATTAAGGTTGGTATTAAAATGGACCAGACTTAGTCTTTTATATTCAAATCTAGGTTCAGGCTAAATTTTGAATAATTCAGAGGCTCGTGACTCAAATTGAGCTTAATCAAATTTGGCTAATTTTTAATTGTTTTTAATCTAAATTTTAAAAATGACATCATTTTTGTAACATACTACTCTCATAACGCATATATCCGAACATATCTATGGATAGTCGAGAATATACTATACGAAAATGGTACGTTAGAAAAATCATATCAACTAAAAGGCATCACATATATCACAAGCATTTCAAAGGATCAATTCTTCCCATTTCATTCACAAATATCAAACTTACATTGTATCATTACAATTCATAATCCATGTATATACATTACATAACATTTGAGAGTCCAAATACTCCATACAAAATGTTCTACATGAAATGGGATGCTCATTGAAAATATTCTAAACTAAACTCCTAAGATATCAGATGACCAAACTTTTGAGTCATTTTTGTCCCCCAAGATACAAGTACTAGACTTCTACTATATAACCTCAGTAGCTAGAACTTCTTTGAACTTGAAAATCAACATTTGCAATTTTGATGAGTTTGCGAACTCAGTGAGTGAACCATCATCGACGTGTTCACTCAAGTCAAAACACTAAAATAAATTACATAACTCAATTCAACAAGTATATTACAAAATTTAGTATCGAATACCTAGTCACATTTTGTCATATTTCAATAAGTAATGTATACCAACATTGCGTATCACTATTTTAAAACAATTCAATAAATCATCACAATCATTCATATGATACATGTATAATTGTATATGCAAATGCACGTGTGATTTCTTTCTTATTTTGCTTTGTTGTGATTGAGCGCCTATCAACCCAATTTACTATCCCGTATCCGTTGTGAATATCAGGCTCATTTCATTACTGTCCTGTATTGTGGATACCGGACTCATAGTTATCTGAGCTCTTTGTGCACAATCCTGAGCTTAAAGCTCTTTTTTCACAGATTGGCTACTCTAGTCACAATTCCTTTATCTGATCATGCATTTCAATGTAATGAGATGCATCAATTCACATATTATGCTTTTAGTACTTTTCGTTCAATGTGCTCATGTCATATATCAAGTTCTTTGAATCTAAATCCGACATTCATCATTCAATTGTTCATACGTTCTACATTACACATACAATCTAATAGTACACACATCTAATTGAGTTTACACATCTAGGTTAATTTACAGTACGCTCCAGAAGCTATTGCCTTGATGATCCGGCAATGCCTGGATGTTGGCGATCAACTTGTGTGTCTATAGTTAAGAAATACACATAGTTGACAATCACTAATTTGTTGAATCATATGAAGATACAATCATGCACATGTATATGTGTCATGTTCAATGCATGTTTAATTGACCTTTTCGGGTATGTATTCTTATTCACAAGTCTGAACCATTCAATTATTATAGATTTTATATTACCACTTTGCATTCAGGTTTATACCTTGAGTAAGTTTGATTACTTTAAATTCATCAATCATACATACATCAACCTTTTATAGCAATGTACATTTACACAATTTCCTAATTTTCATTCATTTATACCTAATACACCTTACTCATATCCTTTGGTTCATATTTGCATTCATAAGAACACCTCGATTCCTTTAACAACTCAAAATTTTCATATTTAAATACATTGATATCAAGACAATCCATTCACTAAGTAATGAAATCAATTAACAACCTAAACTTATCGAACCCTTAACCAATTAATCAAGCAACAATTTAGGTTCATTTCAAGCCTTAATCAAGTCCAAATATACCAATGTAGAGTGACTTATCCTTATTTGGTTCAACAAATTCACAAAACTGAAATTATCATTTCAAAGCTTTGACTTTCCCACAATTGCGGCATGAGTGCCCTGAAGTGCACAGTCCAATTTCCCTCAAACTTTCATATTCAACCTTCATACCAAATTTAAAACACCTTCATAACAGTCAATTAATTATACTTCAATTCCTCATCAAATTCATCTCCAATTCCAACTCCAAATCATTCATTTGGCAACTCATAAACTATTGTCTTTCATGCATGCAAAACAGAACAAAAACTATCATTCATGCATCATTTTTCAGTACTCATTTCGCTCCAATATCACAATCAATCCATCTCCAATTTAGTCATCGTTAAGTTCTATTAACATATATCACAAGAGATCGTACTTGATCAGCTTAATTGCCTCCTCAATTATCAAGCTTAATTGCCTCCTCAATTATCAGCTTAATTGCCTCCTCAATTATCAAGCTAACCTAGCCTTCCATGCGTGCAAACACAATTCCAAGAACAAGGTAGAAGAAGTACAATGGTTTTCAGCAAAGATCAAAAGATAGCAGCAAGTACAATAATGATATGGTTCTATAACCATCTTTATGAAAGGTAAAAGCATGAATTTTGGCGCGATAATCAAACACAAATGTAGGAAAAACACAGAGATGTAAGGGTGTGGGTGTTTCGGTGGTGAAAGGAAAGGGGAAGAAAGCATGCAACAGAAACTTCAAGAAAGTTGAGTGACTTTGCATTTGGTTAAGCTTTTTGGTACAAGATGTCCTTGTTTTGAAAGGACACGTGTCATCAAAGAAGATAAGCTACATGTCCTCTTATGTAGCTGCGACATGTCATCAAAATCCTAGGCCATTTGTCACTCAATCATTATTGCCATTAGTCACTTAATTTTTTATGCTAAATGTCACTCATTTTATAGGCTTAGTCATCTTAATTTTTCATGTATCAACTTGTTTTACTACTTGACGTTTTTCCTAGACTAAATGTACATTTTAATTCATTACTTTTCTAATTGTAAGAATTAACTCCAAAAAGTAATTATAATCTATCAAACCAAAATTCAAGACATAAACAATACACTATCATATCATAATCCTTTTAAACCTTTTATACCCCAGAATATATTAATTGAGTGCATATACTATCTTTATAATATTTTCTAAATCAACATTCATATATGTATATGCTCATGTTATACATGTAAATGAAATGCACGTCATAAATTCTAAATTGATATGACTTAAAAGTCTAATATCATAACCCTCAATAATTTTTTGCAACTGGCTATCACAATTTTTATCCAATTTAATGCCCAAAAATTGAGAAAAAAAAGGGTCAAAATGTGTTTTCGACTCGAATTAGATCGATGGTGCTACGTCCAAATGTCAATTATTTATTATTTAATTTTAATTACTTTCTTACGTGTTATTTGAATGAATTATTTGATAAATAAATAATTTAAAATTAAATTAAATTAATATTGGTTAGCTTAAGCTTGCTCAATTCAGTATTTGAAACTCAATTTCACATTGGAAACGCTAACTTTAAGAAAGTAAATCACCCGTAAAAGGTGACGCTTGTAAAATTTCATAAACATAATCGCCATTGAAGAAACTGAGAACTGGCGAGGAAGTCTTGACCAATCACCAAAAGGGTGGAAAAAGACAAACAAAGAAGCATTTATGTCGACCCTTTAGTTTAGGCCCCCTAAAGTACACAACACTTTGCAATGACTTATTAGTAGTTTCACCACTGATACTAAGATCTAGAGGAACAGGTACACGAACGATCTTTCACTTATAACACACCTTTTCTTTGAATTCAACTTTCATAAGTGCTTCTTTTATTTGTCTAAAGCATCTTCTTGATTGTAGCTGTAAAAGTTTCAGTTTTTTTATCTTTCTTCTTTGGGTTGTTGTTAGGGTTTATCATTCTCTTGATGTCGTTTATTTTCTTGTTCGCGATGAAGGAGCAATCTTTTGTGGATTTTGAGATCGACCCAGATAGTGTTTAAGATGTATGAACACAAAGAGAACGGTGTTTCTGTTAATGATACTCCGAAAGAGTCCAAGACACAGAAGGTCAGGGAAGATGTTGATGAGGTTGTTGATGGCGAGAAAACCCGACTTGATGTGTTGGTTTCCAGTGATGTGCAGGAGCAAGGTCAAGTTGAGGAGTCTACAGAAGAAGAGGTTGTGGTAGTGGACAGGGAGTCTTGTAATGGTGCTGATATAATGGTTGGGGTTACGGGTTCTGATACTTACGTTGATAGTGTTTGTATACGAGACTCTGCACATGGGGATGGAGGTAATTCGAGCGGGAAAGCAGCTAATGACGATGATGGATCAACCGAGATGGGTTTGGAAAGAGAGGTAAAAGATTTAGATGGTGGGAGTGCTCTGGTTGGTGAATTGGGTGCAGAAGTTATTAAGGATTCAAGAGCTGACGTGGTGACTGTAGGAACTGATGTTGAGGTCGGATGCTTTTCTAGGGCTGAAGAATCTAAGGGAGGTGAATTAGTTGGCGATGTGTTGAATGGAGAATTGGCCAGTGATGTTGGTGGAAGTGGTAAGACTGATGATAAAAGTTCACAGAAGATTGAGATTGATAACGTTGAGCGAGAGCCTGGTAGAATGGAAGGTATAGTTGAGACGTCTTCATTGAATGAAGGTGACACTCAAGTTCAAGCTGAAGAAGTTGTGGTTGTTTCGCCGGTAGAGGCTCTGGAAGGAGAATTGGCGAAGGAAGGTGCAGAGAGTTGTGGAGTTAATGTTGTTGAGGGTGTTGGTTCTGGAAATTTAGGGGTATCAGAAAGTGAAGGTCAGAATGGAAGTGTTGAAAATGAGGGAGGAGGTGCTTCAATGTCTATAGACTGCTCAGTAGTTGAAACTCGAGCTGTTGTTGAAGAGATGCCTGAATTGGTTGACAAGCCTTCAGAGCATGCTGTGGAAGTAGATGGCGTTGGAGAAAATCCAGTGGAAGAATCAAAGAAACAGGAGGCATATGTATTATGTGGAGAAAGTGGAGATACTGGAACTAAAATTGCAGATCCGACTTCTGCAAATGTAGTGGAAGATTCCAATGTAGCTTACGCTGTTGGTGAAGAGGAGGGTGTGTTGGTCAAAACTGAAGCTTCAAATACACATGCTGAAGAACTTTCTAGTAATGCGTTGGAGAATACTCTCATCAAAGATGACACTGCCTGTACTAATAGTACTTTGCAGGAAAAAATATACTGTCCCGAAAGAGATTCAGTCTCAAAAGAGAAGGGTGACATTGATAATGCACCCTCCAAACCTTTGGAGGACCAAGCACAAACCACTATTGAGTCCAAACTTGCACTGGTGGACAGCCAGGAGATTACGTGTCCTAATATTGAAGGTATGGACAATGATGTTTTTCATGGCAATTTTTATTTTTCAGTGGAAGAACTGCAGGGAATGGTCGAGACATGCAATGAAAGCACTGAAAATCACTGTAATGCATTTGCAGATTCACAAAATTCATTTCAAGCAACCCAAATTCTTGGAGGTGAAGCCACACCCACTATGGGCAATGTGCTTCTGAGTTCTGAAATGAATAGTGATTTTGCTAAGGTAGAGGATGGAATTGGAGTTGATAGAAAAGTTAATGATCCTGGACAAGCTGGCCTGCTCCAAGAGGGAAAAACTATCATTACAGAACAGCAGGTGGAAGTTGACGATGTTAATGGGACTACTCAAACAGAAAGCTGCACTTATATCAATCCAACGACTTTATGTCACTCCACCCAAGTTCTTGGAGAGGAAGTGAAACAAACTGATTGTGAAGTTTCTTTAAATAGGGTCCATGCTTCCAGTTTTTCCTTAGGAACTGTTCAGCATCCAAAGACACAGACGATGTATGAAGGATTCCCAGAGCATATCACACTTGCAGAGGAAGGTAGGGAGGAGAAAAAGATAGGAGAGCAAAAGCCAGTAGTTTGTGTAAGCACAGAACCAGGTACTCAAGTCACAAACAGAGAGGGTCAGCAATTGAAAGTTGAAGAAGGCTTAAATGAGAGTGCATTCCAGACTGATTCAGCTTTGTTGCAAGAAATGTTGGTTGAAGAACCCGCTGTTGATACTGAGCATATCCCTTCACATGAAGAGGAAGAAATGGACACTGATGAAGAGGATACTGACAATGGGCAGTCAAAGACTGTTGAGTATGCACCTGTTAAACGAGCAGCTTTAAAATCTGGAAGCACAAGAGAGACTTATGAAGCCAGATATGAACTTCCAGTGGATGATGACGCTGAGCTTTCTGAGGGGGACTTGGTCTGGGGTAAAGTGAGGAGCCACCCATGGTGGCCTGGGCAAATATTTGATCCAACAGATGCTTCTGAGAAAGCAATGAAGTATCATAAGAAGGACTGCTTTTTGGTAGCATATTTTGGTGACCGGACATTTGCATGGAATGAAGTATCTTTGCTTAAACCTTTTAGGTCAAGTTTCTCCTTAGTTGAGAAACAGGGCACTTCGGAAGCATTCCAGAAGGCTGTCAATTGTGCTTTGGAAGAAGTTGCAAGACGGACGGAGTTGGGCCTGGCTTGCTCATGTGTACCAAAGGATGCTTATGAAAAAATTCAATATCAAGTGGTTGAAAATGCAGGGATTAGGGAAGAATCAAGTACAAGGGACAGTGTGGATAAATTTACAAGTTGTGATTTATTTGAATCTAGCAAGTTGTTGGAGTATATGAAAGCCTTAGCACAATGTCCTACTGATGGGGCTGACCGTTTAGAGCTTGTGATTGCAAAGTCTCAAGTACATGCTTTTTACTGTTTAAAGGGTTATACTGAACTGCATGAGTTCCAGGATTGTGGAAATTTGTTGGAGAGTGCAGATGGATTAGAGTTTCAGGATGACATGGTAGAATATTCACCTCATGGTAGTAGGGATGATGGCCAAAGTAATTTTAGTAAAAAGATTCTGCAAACTCAAAGAGGTTCTTATCACAAACGCAAACACAATTTGAAGGAAAGTCTCTGTCCTAGGAAAAAGGAAAGAAGCATGTCTGAGTTAATGGGCGATTCATGGGATTCTGTTGATAACGAAATTGGATATGGGGAGAAATCTGACGGCAGATCACCGTCACCGACTTCTAGCAAGAAACATATGTCTTTTCATGCTGACTCAGCTACACCAGAAGGCAGGAGGATTGTATCTCTTGCTAAAGTGTCTACCACCGTTGCTTCACCTAAGCCATCGTTTAAAATTGGGGACTGTATCCGTAGAGTCGCTAGCCAAATGTCTGGGTCGCCCTCTATTCTTAAATGTAATACCCAGAAGGGAGATGGAAATAGTGATGGAGTTATAGGCGATGTATCTGATGCTTCTGCCCAGCATTATGAGGATGCTGAGACTAAGGCCGCAATATCGTCAAGTGAATATTCACCATTAGATGAACTGGTATCCCAACTTCACTTGGTAGCTCAGGATCCCCTAAAAGGGTATAATTTCTTGAGCATTGTTATTGGTTTCTTCTCAGATTTCCGGAATTCATTAATAGTGGATCAGCCTGATAAAGTAATTGGAAAGAGGAGAAAAACATGCACAATAGGTGGGTCTCCTGAAACATTTGAATTTGAAGATTTGAGTGATACTTACTGGACAGACCGGTTCATTCATAACGATTCTGAAGAGCAACCATCACGTAAAAGTAGGAAACGGACTGATCAACTTGGTTCTATGGATTCAGATAAACCTCTCCGTCGGTCCAATTCTAGGAAGCGATATTCTGATGGCAAGCCTGATCTATCAGCTGATAAACCAGCTGGCTATGTAGATGAAAATGCACCGGCGGAACTTGTAATGCATTTTCCTGTGGTTGATTCTGTTCCTTCTGAAACAAACTTGAATAAAATGTTCAGGCGTTTTGGACCTTTGAAAGAATCTGAGACAGAAGTAGATAGGGATACCAACCGTGCAAGAGTAGTTTTTAAGAGGTGTTCTGATGCACAGGCTGCTTATGGTAGTGCTACAAAGTTCAACATATTTGGCTCAATGCTTGTTAACTATCAGCTGAATTATACCATTTCTGTGCCATTCAAGACTATTCCAGTTGCTACAACCCAAGGCGTGGATGATGTAACTATGTTTCTCGAGTTTTGATCAACTTATGTGTTGTTGAACTCTCATGTAAGCAGTTGGACCTCAGTAAGAATTTTCATAGTTTGCATGATTTATAAACAGTTAGCATATTCTGGAGTATGGTAGGCATTCCTAATGCTAATATGCAGACATTAATACGTATGAATTCATTTATGAGGATGTTCTAGGCTGATCTGGACAGGACACAGAGTAATTGTCATCAGCATATGGAATGCATCATTGCTGGAGTTATTTTATAAACTTAGGATTCATATTGTTACAACTTACAAATAAGGGCCAAAACATTGAATGTGTGATGAGTTCTTTAGCTGATTGCTGGGTGAATGACTCTTAAAATTTCACCTTTATGTTGGCTTTAAGCAGACTATAGATGTTGTAGTTTGGTTCTGTCATGCTAATCATTCGGTAGTTGTTTTATTGTTTCCTTTGATTCTTTTTCCTTGATGTCTCTCTGATATGCATCAGTTATTTCTATCACAGGGCATAGCCGATGCTGAAGGCGGGTACTGATACCCTCGTTACATAGACTTTTAAATGAACTCCAAGTTCACACCAAAATGAGCACTCTGCCATGTGAATGTAAGTGTTTGCTGCGGCGGGACATGATGTTGCTGGAGTATAATTCCGGTCATCTGTTGTATTTACACTTGAGGTATTGTTTTCCACGGTGCAAAGTCTTGATATACCAATCTATGATATAGAATCACCTTAGCTTCAGCAACTCGAGCTATATGTATAGATAGGTAGAGCAATGTTAGCTGACCCCTTTTGGTAGTTGGTATCTGTTGTATGTATCTTAGAGTTCGAATCATGGAATCATGTTGTCATCTATTGATTGTTGTTCATGTGCCTGAAATCGGTATTAGAGCTTACACAAGCAAATGCATACAACAGTTAGTGTGCTGGCAAGTATCTATTTCTGATGTAGTTAACCAGAGAGTGGGAGTAGTGGTGGCAAACTGGCAATGAGCTAAGCCAGGCCAGGCCGGACTTGTGCCTTCCTCAAATTTTATGTTCAGAAGCCCAAAGCCTAATATATATTTTAATTTTAGAAAAAATCGAACAATACATTTTTTTTTTAAATTTTAGACTTTAAGTTAGGTCGGATTTGGATTGGCTGAGTTCGAAGCTCGAAATTTAAAAAGATTTGAGTCCAATTTAAAATTTGATCAACTCAGGTTGGCTTGTATTTAAGTTAGAATTTTAATATTAAAAAATAATTTTAAAATATACGCAATACGAATATCAAATTAAATGTTAACAATATAATAACTTAAATAAACTCTTAAATTCAATTTGAATTAATAAAATTAAACTTAAATTAATAATTTAAGATGATTAATTATTAGTTTAATTTATATTAAATAGT
>JAOQML010059338.1:0-10004 GCA_027568935.1 Erythroxylum urbanii
GTAAGAAGGTTGATCAAACCCTTTTTAGAGGAATTATTGGTTCTTTACTTTACCTTACAACAAGCAGACCTGATATTTTGTTTAGTGTTTGTTTGTCTGCTAGATTTCAAGTAGATCCTAGCGAATCTCATTATATTACTGTTAAAAGAATTTTGAGATATCTATCAAGTTCTACTGATCTTTGCTTAATGTATGAGAAAGGTAAAGACTTCAGGTTAATTGGTTACTGTGATGCTAATTACGCTAGAGATAGGATTGATAGGAAGAATACAAGTGGAGGCTGTCACTTTCATGGCCATAATCTAGTTTTATGGTCTAGTAAAAGGCAAAGATCAATTGCTCTATCTACTACAGAAGCTGAATATATGACAGTTGCAAGCTGATGCTCACAGACATTATAGATTAAGTATCAATTAAAAGATTATTCAATACAAGAAGAACAAATCTCAATCTTCTGTAACAACACAAAAGTTATCAACCTATCGAAGGATCCAATACAATGCTCAAGGGTAAAGTATATCGAAGTTAGGCATCATTTTCTGCGAGACTATGTACAGAGGGGAATTGTTAGTCTACAGTTTGTTGAGACGAATCATCAATGGGCAGATATATTCACTAAGCCCTTGAATGAAGAAAGATTTAAAAAAATCAGACGAAACTTGAATATGGTAGTGTTGAGTGATAAATCGTCTGACACGTCATGACCCAAAGGAATTTACAGAAGAAAGATAAAAAGTCGTAAGTCTTCTAGAACATAATAACTGAAAGTTACAGACGGTAACTTTTGAGAAGGTAGTATAAAAGAGAATTCCTCTCAAAAGGTTCAGAACATCATCGACTTTAGATACTATTGAAATCCTCTGAAACTGACTCTTACAGAAGCTCTCATACAAAACGGTTCATTACTCCTGATTTCAAGCCCTTTCGTTTACATTCTCTTCTTCAGAAACTAATCTCTTTACATTGAGAAAGTTCCTACTGTCTAGAGATCAAAATGGATCAAGCTATGATTTATGGAAGACTCGTTGATTTCGATTCCTTAAAGAAGAATCAGATGGACATTGAATCAGAAGTCGATGCAGCGAGATGGAAGAATTTCTTTCAGGTTCGTGAGGCAGTTTATCTGAATGAAGTTTATAAGTTTTGGAAGAATATAAAAGTAGTCGACAATACTGTAGTATCAATGGTAGATAGATTGTCTATTATTATGACATTGGAGTTAATCAAGAAGGTCAGCTGATGTCCTTGTGTTGGAGCAGAGGTGTCTCAGAATACTAGATGGATGATTGAAAGCCTTGTAGAGAAGGCACGTGTCAATTGACAATTATATGGATGTAGTGACCCAAAGAACAAGAAGGCATCAAATCTTGTTTCGAATGCTAGGGTTCTACACATGATACTCTTTCACTGTATTCTACCAAAAAAAGGATCGAAGAATGTTGTGACAAATATTGATGAACAATGCCTATCTATCTACTCAACCATCAGCCAATAAATCTTCCACATCTGATTTTGGGGTATATGATGAAGACAAAGAAGGATTCCAATGCCTTACCGTATGGCATGATGTTAACAAGAGTCTTTAGAGATTCTGGAATTCTTCTGGATAAAGGAAACAGGGTGAAGATGAATATCAAAAGCATTATTAATGCGTCTACTATATGTAGAATGGGATTGAAAACCCAGGAAAAAGAGGAGACAACTTCTATGACGAAATCAAGGACTAAGGGGGAGCGCACTGTTAGATATAGCATAAGTGGAAATGTTACTCCCACTGAGAAGAAGAAAACTCAACCCTCAAAAAGAATAGTTACAGAAGAAAAGAAAAATAAATTATCTAAGGTAGCAGTTAAAGATAAGATGATTTTATAAAAGGAAAAAAACCAGCTGCATTTATCTGAGAAACAAGTGTCGTTGAAAAGAAAAGGAGAGACACTTGATGATGAGCAAGTTCAGAAATCAAGAAGATCACCAAGGTTACTAACTCTTCGACAACAAGAGCAGAAGAGAGGAAAAGAATTGATTCCTAGTGAAGATTCTGAGAAAGTAGAAAAAACACCTCAGGCTACTAGCTCCTTGGTCTCAATCTTGCAACAACAGCAACCAAAGTCAACAAAAGAGATTGAGATTAAGAGGAAGTTGGAGTTTAAGAAGAAGAGACCCCATCAACAACCACTTTCTAGAATAGTAGAAGAAAATAAGAAGTTAAATACTAGTCAGAAAGAGAGTACTTCAACTAGTGTTAATCAGAAGGAAAAATCAGTTGATTCTAATAGTCCTATTAGAAAAGAGGACTTGAAAATGAAGGTGATAGAAGAAATGATACCTGTGAGAAGCAGAAGCTCAATCATAATAAGAGAACTTGTGAAATGGATAATCAAGGTACAATTTGAACCTATGTTGGTCAATAATCATTCTATACATCTTCTAAATCATGAAGAGAGAAGATTATATGGGATTCTGAGAGATGAAAAATTAGAACCATATCTGTTGAAAATGACAAAGGATCAATATACTATCTACCCTGCTACAAGTAGAACATTGATCAAGATTGTACCTGATGTGCAACTTAGAGCTTCAAACATTGTACGCAATATAGAAAAAGGGAAACAGAAGGTGTACCCTAAAGGAAGAACAAGTGACCTTACAAATGAGCAAATACAAGAAGCTGTGAGAAGCATAGATGATGTATGCAATGCAGAACAACCAAGAGGCATCTATGTTTCACACCATGTTTCAAAGGCATCAGGAAGTCATTGTGGACGCTTCCCCATAGATGCAACCTCTCAGGTAGTTGGAAGGGTGACTAAAGGATGATTCAGAACTATCATGGTCGGAGGTATCAGTTTCAACTTAGAAACTTTTGTGAACTTACTTATCCACCTTAGACTTTTGAGTTCTATACCATCAATAAAAGATGTCCTTCACCTTCTTAGAAAACCAATACCAAAACTACCAAAACCTGATGACCTTGATCTCCCAGATGGAAAAAAAATGTTCAAATCTCCTGTTTTGAAAATCATTTAACTAGATGTGTTACCTTCTGAAACATATGCTGAACCAAACTTCTATCCATCAAGTGCATCTCAACGAGTTTCTACAATTGAGATGGAAGAAGTTAGTCACTCTCAGCAGTAGAGTCAAGAAGCTTTAGTGAAGGAGATTGAAGAAATTCATACTATTGTTGATGATTTTAGGGACTCCGTTGGTGATCTATATGAGCAAGTAGCTTATCTTCGCGTGACAGTAGAAGAAGACCTCAAGTTGATCAGGGCTGACATCCAACGAATGTTTTTTAAAATCATGCAGCATCTGAGAAAATCTTTTTGATTAACAACAAATAGGGGGAGAAGAACAAAAGAAAGGTGGAGAAAAGTAGATAGAAGAAGAAAGAAGAAAAGAATAAGGGGAGAAGAACAGAAGAAAAGAAGAAGCTGAAAAAAGAAAGGAAGAAGAAAGAAAAGAAGAAAAGATACAAGAAAAGAAAATAGCATATGTGTAAATTAATGTCTTCTTATTCATTATTCATTATCTGAATAAAAATAGTTCATTCACTTTTATTTTTCTAAATTATAATTATTTGTTACCATCAAAAAGTGGAAGATTGTTAAGTTAGGAGGACTTTACGATAATTAATTTTGATGACAATCAAATAATAATAATGTTAGAAATAAATGAACCAGTTTGATAAGTGTGTTAAGTATGCAGAAGTATAAAACATCGAAGAAAAATATAGAAGAAGTAGAGAATACAGAAGAAGCGCAAACATATAGAAAAAGCAAAAGATGAAAGAAGAAAGACACAGAAGAAACAAAGCAAAGAAGTAGAAACACAGAAGAAGTAAGAGACAGAAGAAGTAGAAGAATACAAAAGAAGCACAAAGTGTAGAAGAAGTACAAGCACAAAAGAAGTAAGAGACAGAAGAAGTAGAAGAATACAGAAGAATCGTAAAGTACAGAAGAAGTAGAAGTACAGAAGAAGTAAGAGACAGAAGAAGTAGAAGAATACAAAAGAAGCACAAAGTACAGAAGAAGCGAAACACAGAAGAAACAAAACGTAGAAGAAAAACATAGAAGTGCAGATACAGAAGAAAATACAGATGATACAAAGCAGAAGATACGCTAGTACGAAGAGTAGTCAGTTAGTTGGAGTTAGTTACAGAACTCAACTAAATAGTGATTATCAAGAATCAAGAAGCGGTTATCAAGACTCAAGGAGCGGTTATGAAGATTCAAAGAAGCAGTTGGAGACTTAGACTATAAATAATAGTCTTAGTCAAAGATTAAACAACCTTTTCGAGAAACATTTGATTCTACAACTTTTGAGCATTCAATTGTATACTTTGAAAAGAAAATATTCTGTAGTGCGATACAGGAAGGCTAAACTACTGTAACAATAGCTCACAATATCTTTCTAGTGAGAGAAAGAAAAGGCTAAGAGCCTGGAGAGGCTAAGATAGCTGAAAGAATACTTAGTATAAGAGATCTGAAGAAGCTCGAGAAGAAAGAAAGAATACTTGTAATTTATTGAAGTATAGTGAATACTCAGAAGAATTATAAGGAATAGGCGTAGCCCACAGTTTGGGGTGAACTAATATAAAATGACAGTGTCTATCTTCTATCCCTCAACCTATTCTATTTTGTTCTTAAACAAGTATATAGAAGCTATTTGTGATTTAACTAGATAACAATTTTGTGATAGTCTTTTAACAAGTTAGAGAAGTTCTTATTAGAAATATTAAAGATTTTGTATTCACGAGAAGAATACACAATTCAACCGTCCTTCTTGTGTATATCATATATTGTACTTAATTTCTATATTAACGTGGGATTTACTTCATATACCACCCTTAGTAAGCATCCACATGTTACCTCTAAACATCTCATGCTTATAGTTTGTAAGATCCACTGCTTGATCAAATCAATAAGTATAACATGTGCTAGTTTATCTGGATTAATAATGTCTTGTCTTATTAATCCCATGACTAGGAATTATTTAGATACTAGCATAATTGCATATGATAGGAATCTCATTATCATGATCTCATCATGATTTCCTTTATGCTGTGTTTTGTATCATAGACTTCATTTATTCGATTTAAGATTAATATCAATTCATATATAAACGAACATAAAATTAATGAAATTACCTTTTTCTTTATTAATCAAAACAAAGTTAGTACAAAAGTGCTAAAGGTGATTCCTTAAAAAAGTTGGTCGACATATCATTCAAAGAAGCAGTTATTTGCTCACGTTCTTAAAATGTATCCTTATTCTTGAAATAGATCATCATCTTCTTCACTCTGAGAAACTAGGGAGCTTACATAGTATAAAGTATTATGCTCATCATATCCACGTAAAGAAAATCTTGCCTTAAATTCATGTAGGCCAGTTATATGCTTTTTTATGGATGCTATTAGTTTATCTGTAATACTTTCACATTATTGCTTTTGTTGCACATATTTAGTAAGATTATAGGCATTCCATCCATATATACAATAAGAGAAACAATACAAAAGTGATAAATGGCATAGGTAATTAAGTAACAAATGGCAATAGTGATTGAGTGACAAATGGCCTAACAGAATTATGACAAATGGCATCTTATGGATAGGACAAGTGACTTATATGCATAAGTGACAAATGCCATTATATAGTAGTGACACCTAGCACCTAATGAGTGAAGCTACTGCATGGATACTTTCTATTGTGTTAATTCTTCTTTTTTCCTTTACTCTCACCACTGAAACACTCACACACCCTCACAGCTTCTGAAATTTGCTTCAATTTTGTGCATATTCACTTCAAGATCTATACAAAAATCTACTCAAAGATAGTTATAATCTACTATCATCATTTTGCCTTTGCTGAAATTATTTTAATTCCATCTTGTACTTAGATGATTTTGCATGGATGGAGAGCTAAGTTAGCTTGAACATTGAGGTGGAACTTGAGCTAAATAAGTAAGTAAAGTGTTGTTCTTTGTGGCATGCTAAAATAGAAATTCTATGATGACTAAATTGGGATGGAATGCATATGGCGTTAATGATGATGATATGCTGGAATGTGATGGATGAATTGGTTACTTTTTTATTTTGTATTTTATGTATGAAAATATTAGGTTATATACTATTAAATTGATAATTTAGGATAAGATTTAAAGTACAAATTAAGGTGGATTCATGGTAAAGATAGGTGTTCTAGAATCTAGAAAATTAGAGCTATAGGTGTGCTTGTAAAAAGTGACTGTTAATGACATAAGTGAGCAGAATTTTGTAAGCTTAGTATAACCAATATGGCAGTTAAATTAACATGAAATGAAGTAACCTTAGAGGACATGAAATCTGGAAATTTTCAAGTGTTAGTGATGTATCTAAGCTTGTAAAATTCGTGAAGTATTGAAGGTAGTAAAGTTACACATATTAGTGATGTTGATAACAAATTCTGAAATTTTGATTTCAGCCTTGTGTACAAGTCAAACCAGCTGAGAAATTTCACTTTAAATTGGTATATTTGGACTTGATTAAGGCTAGGAATAAGCCTAGGTTTTTGCTTGATTAATTGGTTAAGAGATTGATAAGTTTATGTAGTTAATTGATGTCATAACCTAAAGAATGGATTGTTTTGATATGGTTAAGTTCAAATCTTAAAATTATGGTTTGTTAAAGGAATAAATGAGTTTTTTAACGCAAACATGATCTTAAAGACATGAGTAATGTGTATAAGGTATGGATGAATGAGCATTGAAGAACGTGGGTAATTATGAATGAAAATTGGGTAAATGTATGAATATATATTGTTGAAAAAATTAGTGAATGTGTAGATCTAGCTTGCTGAAACTCCAGATTTAAAGTAATAATTATGTGTGTGTTATAAGAGACTTTATGATTACAAAAATGTTCAAGGATAAGTTTAAAGTATGATTGATGAATTTGGAGTGAATCAAGCTAACTTAAAGGTATAAACATAATTGCAAAATGGTAATATACAAAATATAATGTTTGAATGGTCAACATTTATGAATAAGGAAACATACCTGGAAAGTCAATTGAGCATGTATTGAACATGACACATACACATGTGCATGATTGAATAATTCATATGATTCATCAACTTAGTAATGTTAAAAATATGTGCGTATTGCATGAATAAAGAAGCACAAGTTGATCGCAAACATCCAAACATTGTCAGATCATCAAGACAATAGCTTTTCTAGAGCATACTGTGAGTTAACCTATATGTTTCTCACTATAATTGAATTGTTACTTATATGATTATAATAATTTTGGACATTGTTAGTCTAAGGAGTTTGATAGTTAGGAATGTATTAGAAGTGCTTTCAAATTGCATATGTAATATGGAATATGTACATAACTAAATGTTGAATGCTAGACTCAGATTTGAAGAATGTCATAAATGATATAAGAACATTAAATGAAAAGTATTGATAGCATAATATATTAATTAATGCATTCTATTACGTTGATATGTATGATCAGATAAAGAAGTTATGACTGGAGTGTCTAATGTAAAAAAGAGTTTTAAGCTCAAGAATTATGTACAAAGAGCCACAGGCTCAGTTAATAATAAGCCAGGTATCCACAATTGATATGAGACAATAAATGAAATGAGCCAAGTATCTGCATCAGATACAGGATAGAGTCACATGTGCATTTGCGCATATAACTTTACATATATCATATGAATGATTTGGATGAAATATTAGATTGTTCTAAAATGGTGATATCAAATGTTTGCATACATGTTGTACTTGTTGATATATGACAAAATGTGATGTGGGATTTGATACTGAATGATGTGTCATTTTCCATGAATTGGGTTATATACTTGTCTTTGTGCTCTGATTGAGTGAGCACATCCAAAGAAACCAAGTAGAATTCTAGTACTGTCATTTTAAAAACAAGAATGCCTTAAAGGTCTAGTCAGCTGATATCTGAGGAGTCTAGTTTAAAATGTTTTCAGTTAGCATCCCATTTCATGTTGTATATTTTGTATGGAATACTAAACTCTTAAATGTTATGTAATGTATATTTATGGATTATGGATTGTAATGTAACAATGTAAGTTTATGTTTGTAAACGAAATGGGAAAAGTTGATCTTTCTGAATGCTTGTGATTTGTGCGATGCCTTAGTTAGTTAAAATGATTGTTCTAACGTGCCATTCTCTTATGGTATGTTTTCGAATATCTATTGGATGTTCAGGCATATGCTCTATAGAAGTGGTATGTTATAATTTTTATACCAGAGTTAGGGTTGGCATCCATAGGGACATATATGAGCATTTTAAACATAACATATATTGAGAGACTCATACAGTGATCACAACTACTGTTTGTTAAAGGCCATTCGTTATAGGAGATCGAATCACAGAATCTATTGACCTTGAGTCCATAAGAGCCAATAGAGAGTCCCTAGTACCCCATTTTGGACAAATGCCTCAGAGAATTCCTGAGAAGAGAAAAAGGAGGTATGATAAATTTAGGAAGCAGGGGACTATAAACGTTTATGGAAGTACAGACCCTGCTGAGGCAGAAAGTTGGTTGGAAAGAGCAAGGTGGGTATTTGATCAGATGGACTGTGAGTCTGATGAAAGTTTTGACTATGCAGTCTAGTTACTTTAAGGTCCAGTTTATCAGGGTAGACTAACATGGAAATATTTTTTAAAGGTTTTTAAGGAGAATTATATGCCAAAGATCTACTTGGATAGGAAGATGAAGGAATTCCGCGATCTAAAATAAGGAAGTCTTATAGTAATCGAGTATAAAGTGCAATTTAATGAATTAATGGGGTATGTTACTACTTTAATTCCAAAGTTGGCTATTACTAATTTGAGTAGTTTTGTTGAGCTGAGAGTTGCTTTAATTCGAATAGAACAGTTATTGAAAGATGGACAAAGAGAGTATAGGCAGGAATTTAAAACTAAGAGATATGGTAAGTCTCAAGTTAATTTTGGCAGGAGATTCAATAAACACCAGAATAGATCACTTTAATCACAAACTAGCTCGAGATAGATGGGGTTTAGATCGTGAGGCAGTTTTGTTCATGCTGGTAGTGGTAGAGGTCAAGTATTAAGAGGGCAAGCACAACAGATGCCTAGTTGTGAGCATTCCAGAAAGAAACATAGCGAAGAGTGTTAGAAGATATCGAGAGCTTGTTTGCGTTATGGCTCTTTTGAGTATGAGATTAGAAACTGTCCCGCGATTTTAGGAGCACAGTCTATTGGATCGAAACAAGAAAGCATGCTATATTTGGACAAATGGTAGATTTCAAAACTTTTTAAGAAATCATTTTTCCAGTGGAACAAACAAATCCAAATCATCATGCCAATCCATACATGATATGGTATAAGGATAAGAAAAACATAAACAATATGAAGAGTATTACCGACTCCTTTGCTACAGCTTTAAATCCTTATTGCGCTATCCTCTCCTTCTTCTTATAACAAAATCCTTTGCTTTTGAATCTTTTCCTTTAGCAATCTATCTTCTCCTTATTTTTGTATTCTCAACCAATTTGATTTATGTCTTTTTCTTCAAGGACAACTAGGTTAACAAAATCCTTTGGTAGGAAAGGAGAAGAAATGTTTGGAGGAGATTTTCTTAGAAGAAGATGAACCGAAAATGAGACTCTCTAACTTGGTAATTTCGGTTCACCTTTGCATGAAAAGAGAGAGAGTCTAAATACTTGCAAGAAGTCTTTCTTACACTATCAAATTCGGTTATGCATGGAATGGAAGAAGAAAGACACATCCAATGCATCACTTCTTTCATTAATCAATCATAAAGCATCCAATAAATGAGACTCCCTCATTTATCTTTAAAATGGCTATATGAAAAGACCATAACCTAAAATTAAATTATCAATTTCGATTTTTCTAAGAAGAAAGAAGGAAGATGGTCCATCCAAGTACATCTTTCTTCTTTAATCTAATGAATGCTAATAGGTTACATGCTAACATTAAAAGATAACCATTACACCATTTA
>JAOQML010059349.1:0-10004 GCA_027568935.1 Erythroxylum urbanii
TTACATATTTGATTCATTCCTTTCAATCATAAATTGCGCGGTTATTCTGTTTGTTTTAGGATTAGTTTTAGCAAGTCATTAATTAATCAATTCCTCAATTATCAACATTTAAGTGATTAGTCCAATTAATTGAGTGATCCAAGCCTAGTACTTATACAATTACTCCCTGTGGGACGATATTATACTATACTAGGTGGGATCCGTGAACTTGCGGAATCACATCAGTAGTCCAAAACTGCAAAAAGGAAATCAGCAAGGAAGAGAAAGCAAAATCCCAAATACCAGGACATTTTCCCCAAATAAGGCAGTCTTAGTGTGGACCATTAAAAGTTAAATGACCCTCATAAATATAAAATAGTGAGTGAGCCTTTCCATGGAAATGAAACTTAAGTGGTGCTTTACTTGTTTCTTTTGGTTGTCTATCTTACAGACAGTTATACTGACTTACCTAGGGAGTTTTTGGTCATATTGTACTATGATGGTAGGCTTAATGGCTTGAACTCATTATAATGATGATATAGTTCTAACTATAATTAAAATTCTTTTTCATTTAAAAAAATATTTAGGGTCTTAATGTTGTTGGCAATAGTTATTTGTATGAAATTAAGGTTATTTGTATAAAATTAAGACAAAATCTATTAGAACTTTCTCATGCTTTATAGTTTGTTTTCTAAACCTCATTGCTCATATTCGTAATGACAATTTTTCTTCCAATAACTCTAAATCAAGATCTAGTACACCTAACTAAAAATTGACTTGTTTGCATCATGCAAAGAAGTTCAAACCATTAAATATGGTAATAGGAGAAGCATGTGAATGAATAGAAACAATAGCAAATACATAAATGCTTAATAAATTATTATATTTAAATAATTAAGCATTAGAATATACTACAAGTTTCCTCTGGGCAAACTCAACAATGTATTATCATAAGTTTAATGTCGTAAAACTTTATTAGCTATTTCAACAAAAACTCGTCATATACAATTGATATTGATATATAACTTGACAAGTCAATAAGGACTTTCCTCAATTATGCTTATAAGACATAGAGCATTAATTTACCTTTGGATAAATTATAAATTCTATCAACTAATAAAATTATTTTTTCATATAATTAATTCAACAATAGATATTAATATCTTTTGATAACTTGGATTCCTATTTCTCAATGATATCACACGATCAAGACAATTGGTTGAATCCCGTGAAACCATTTCATAAAAGTTTATTAATATCTTCTTTTTATAAAGAAAATCGGCATCAATTTTTGGATAATCTACATTTCTTCTATATCTATTGCAAAAGGATTTCTTTTTGTGTGAAAAAGTTCCATATCAAGAATTAATTTTTTAGTCATCAAAGTTACCAAATTAATTAAATGAAAATTTATTATGTGTAAATAGTCATTTATTCATTAATTTAATAATAGAGAATAATATTTTATAAATAAATGACTATTTACACATGAAAATTTTTCATTTAATTAATTTGGTCACTATGATAATTAACAAATCATCCTTTTATAATGCCACATATAAATTAAACACAATATAAAATTTTAAATTTCAATAATAATATGCATAGCATGATTAAATAACAATGATAGTGAAGTTTACATAAGTAATGCATGTCGATAAACGATTAGGATGTTTGAATTTCATTAAGGAGATGAGAGTTCAATTGTGCAGAAGGCACCAAGCAAATAAATTGATGTCCAAAAGCTAAACATGGATGAAAAAGCCATGGTTGCCATTCATTTAAGCCTTTCAAATGATGTCTTGCATGAAGTTATTCATGAGAAGACAACAGCTTCATTATGGCTCAAGTTGGAATCTCTATCTATGATAAACAGTCTCACTAGCAAGTTGGTTCTAAAACGCCGCTTGCACATGCTTCGTATATCAGAAGGTGGTTCATTAAAATCACATGTTGATGATTTTAGTTCAATTCTCATGGATCTCGAGAATATGGATATCAAGTATGATCAAGAAGACCAAGGTCTCATGTTGCTGCACTCCTTACATCCATCTTACAAGCATTTTCGAGAGATTATTATTTATGGTCGAGAGTCTCTAGAGGAGGTCAAATTTGCCTTACTTTCAAAAGATATTATTGATAAGGAGTTCATCTTAAACCAGAGTAGTCCTACAGAAGGATTGATTGTTAGAGGAAGACCAACAAATAGAAACTCCAGTAGTAATAGGCACAAGTCAAGATCAAAATCCAAAGTCAAAAATGGATTTTATAGATACTGCAAAAAGAAAGGGCATGTTGTAGCTGAATGTCAAGTTATACCGAGAGAATAAAGAAAAATGAGCCGAAGCCAAAGTTGTACAAAAGGAGGAACAAGCAAATGTTCTTTTGGTGAGTAAAGAAAGATCTAGAACACGAGATAAATGGATCCTTGACACTACCTGCTCATTTCACATGTTTCCCAACAAAGACTAGTTCTCCACCTATGATCCAGTTGATGGTGGAGTTGTATTAATGGGCAACAATCAAGCTTGTAAAGTGAATGATATAGGCATTATCAAATTAAAAATGTTTGATGGTATAGTAAGAACGTTGACAGATGTTCGCCATGTCCCAGACTTAAAGAGAAATCTCATCTCTTTACCATTACACTGGTGAAGGTGGAGTTCTCAAAGTAGTCAGAGGTGCCTTGGTCGTGATGAAGGCTTTTCAAATTGTTAAACTGTACGTGTTGAAAGGAACGCCTGTTATTGGAGTAGTTGATGTGACCACATCAGCTCTATCAGAATCAGATGTCACCAGATTATGGCATATAAGGCTGGGACATATGAGTGAAAGAGGTTTAACACTACTAAGCAAAAAAGGTCTCTTTGTAACCAAAAAGTGTCAAAATTAAATTTTTGTGAGCATTGCGTATTCGACAAGCAGAAAAGAGTCAATTTTCTACTACGGTTCACAAAACAAAAGGAATTTTAGACTATATTTCACTCTAATCTTTGAGGGCCTGCACGTGTCTCTTCAAAAGGTGGTGCCCAGTACACGCTTACCTTCATTGATGATTACTCTAGGAAGGTAAAGGCATACTTTTTGAAACACAAGAATGACACATTTATCATTTTGAAACAATGGAAGGCATTAGTTGAAAAATAGACAGGCACAAAAATAAAGTGGCTCAGAACAGATAATGGCTTAGAGTTATGTGACAGTGAATTTAATGATTTTCGTAAGAATGAAGGAATAATTCGCCATTTGACCATCAGGGGTACGCCGCAACAAAACGATGTGGCAGAAAGAATGAATAGAACAATTTTGGAGAAAGTTCATTATATGTCGTCTAACTCTAGCATATAAAAGATTTATACGCTGAAGCAGCATCAACAACGTGTTACTAGATAAATCACTCTCCATCAACAACCATTGACTATAAGACTCCAGAAGAGGTATGGTCTGGCAAACCTACTGACTATTTAAATTTAAAATTTTTTTGATGTCTAGCATATGTACATGTTAATGATCAAAAGTTAGAACCCAGATCTAAAAAGTACATATTTATTGGATATCCTGATGGCGTCAAAGGATATAAATTATGGTGTCTTGATTTTAAGGAGCGTAAACTAACATTAGTAGGGATGTCATTTTTGATGAATTAGCTGTGCTTCACTAAAAGGAGGAGACTCTTATTTCTTCTTATATAGGTGTGAAGCGTATGTCCAAGCAGGTGGAGTTTGAGGTGGATAATCATCCTCCATAAAACATCTCTTCAGAGCATATTCATAACCCTACAATTACAGAAAAAGAAGCCATAATGACGAAAGAGAAAGAAACTTCATCAGAAGAAAAGGAGGAGTATTCCATTGCAAAAAATAGACCCAGGAGAGAAATAAAACCACCAAAGAAATATGTTGATACAGATTTGGTGGTATATGCATTTGCAATGGCACAAGAAATAAAAAGTATTGGTGAGCTTTCCACTTATTCAAAGCTATTTTTATGATAATTCTGCCAAATGGGAGATTGCTATACAAGAAAAGATTAAGTCTCTCTATAAAAACAAGACATGGGAGTTAGTTAAATCGCCAAAGAATAAGAAAATTGTTGGATGCAAATGGATCTTTAAGAGGAAGGAAGGAATTTCTAGCATTGAAAATGCCAAATACAAGGCACGATTGGTTGCAAAAGGCTATAGTTAGGTTCAAGGAATTGACTTTAATAATGTTTTTTCACCTGTTGTTAAACATAACTCTATTCGTGTCTTACTTGCATTAATAGCTTTACATGAGTTGGAATTAGAGCAGTTGGATGTTAAAACTACATTTTTGCATGGTGAATTAAAGGAGAAAATATATATGCAAAAACTTGAAGGTTTTGAAGTTGAAGGAAAGAAAGACCATGTTTGTTTGTTGAAGAAGTCGTTATATGGTTTAAAACAATCTCCTAGGCAGTGGTATAAATGGTTTGACTCATTCATGGTAAATTGCGACTATTTTAGAAGTCAATATGATAGCTATGTTTATTTCAAAAAACTTGATGATGGCACATACATTTATCTATTGGTTTATATTAATGATATGCTTACTATTGCCAAGAACATTTCTAAGATTAATAGGTTGAAAGCTAAACTTAATAGTGAATTTGAGATGAAAGATTTGGGAGCAGCTAAGAAAATTCTAGGGATGGAAATTTAAAGAGATAGACTTGTAGGAAAACTTTACCTTACTCAAAAGAGTTTTATTGAGAAGGTTTTAAAGCGTTTTAGTATGAAAGACGCTAAACCTGTAAATACTCCTCTTGCTGCTCATTTTAGGCTTTCAACTACTTTATCGCCACAAATAGCTGTAGAAATTAAGTCCATGACACAAGTTCCTTACACTAATGGAGTTGGTAGTATGATGTATGCAATGGTTTGCACACGTCCTAACATTTCACATGTTGTCAGTGTAGTAAGTAGATATATGTCTAATCCAGGGGAAGAACATTGGCATGCAGTAAAATAGATTTTAAGATATTTACATGGTACTACTAACTCCTATTTGGCGTTTGGTAGAGTAAGAATAGAGTAGTTGGTTTTGTGGACTCAGATTATGCAGGTAATTTGGATAAAAGGAGATCAATCACTGATTATATATTCATACTTGGAAGCAGTGCCATCAGTTAGAAAGCTACCTTACAACCTACAATTGCATTATCCACTACAGAAGCACAATACATGGTTGCTACGAAGGCAATTAAGAAAGCTAATTGGTTACGAGGCTTATTCAGTGAATTGAATTCGAATCAACAAGTGACCGTTGTTCATTGTGATAGCAAAGTGCTATCCATTTGACTAAAGATTAAATATTTCATGAAAGAACAAAGCACATTGATGTCAAGTATCACTTTGTCTAAGATATAATTTCACTAAGAAATATTTATTGGCTCCGGGTCTCGGTCCTTATTTTGTAGCAACAAGGCGCCAAAAGTGGGGAACTTTTGAAATAAATAAAAGTATATTGTTTGTATCCGCAAGTGCACGGTTGTCGAAGTAAGTAATAAATCGGTAAGAACCGAGTTGTGTCCACAGGGATTATGAGAAAGTTCAAATCTATGCTAGTTGACAGTGTTTGAAATCGGGTTGAATGAAATTTTAGGAAATTTAAAAGTAATGAAGAAAAAAAATTTCAAACTTAAATAAATTTTTAATCAACTACCCAATTCAATGCGAACAAAATAACTATGAATATGATAAATTTTTGCAGTAACTAATTAAGAAAAGATTGCAATAATTGACTAATTAAAAGTATTAATGGCAAGGAGAATGACTTTCTCTTAGGGAATGATATTTTTGTAAACCTTTAATATTGAATTAGCTATCTTCCACAACTAAAATATCCTAACCTTGTAGGTGAATTTTAGTCTATCCATTCTAGACGTCACTTAGTAATCCCTTACTTAAGTTCTTCCTAGAGTTTCTTAAGTCCTAAACCTTCAATTTTCACCTCCTAAGTTTCTTGGGTCTCCCAACTCACAAGAAAATCCTAGTCGAATTTTCCTTCAATCTTCTAGCAAAAACTCCCTTTTCCAAAGGCGAATTTATACCAAGGCAATTTCCAATAATCCAAAGAAATAACAAATAAATCCAAGGAAAAATCAACAAGTATATGAATTTTCAGTCATGGATTCCAACAAAATTCAAAATTAAAGCATCAACAAAAATATCAAATCCCTAAGAGAAATTAAGGTTTTAGCCATAAATTATCATGCCAAACAATCCATAAGCAAAAACCCTGTATAAACTTATGACGGAATCAAATAAAAATTAAGAACATGTCTCCAAATTGCAGCAGAATAATGTGCTCTCCTCTTGAGTGGTGTAACGTTATTTTCCTAGCCCAGCTGCTTCAACATAAAGGTTTCCATCAGGTGTCTCCTCCACTAGCTGCTCACGTTTCTTTTCTTCCACCTCAACGTAGCTGCTTCATTTAATGTCCACCACGCTACAACGTTGTGTGTGGAGTAGAGAGTATGTGAGTGGTGAGTGTATGGTGAGTGAGGGCTGTGCATTGTTGAGTGATGAATGAAGGGTTTTGGTGGATGGAAGGCTAGTGGTGTTTTTTGGATGAAAATCAAGGCTTGCGTTTTTTATGGATGAGAGAGCTGCCTGAGAAAAATGAATAGAGGCTTTAAGTGGGTTACTGCTGCATGATTTTCTGTATGGAGGCTACTAGAAGATGGCTTAAGTTGGTCCCGAAATTGAAGCAAAAGAGAGCTGCTGCTTTTATGCTTGCGTGAATAAAAATTGGAACCTTCAAGTGGAGAGTTGCTGCTTTTGTGCATAAAACATGGAGGGTCTGCATCTTTTCTTTAAGGGCTGACTGCATGTATGTGAGCTGTAAAAATCATGCTCCACTTTGCTGCATGCGTTGTTGAAATATTGATTTTGTAAGTGGCGTGGTTTGCATGCATGAAAGGAGAGGTATTATTGAAGGCTAGCTATTAGTCAATAAAGGCTGCTTGGCTTTTTAGTGAAGAGTGGAGATTGCGGGTCTTGCATGGAGGCTGCTACATAGAAATAAGGGTGATATAGGAATGAAGGCTGTGAGCATGATCAAGTGTGTGGAGACTGCTTTGTCTTGTAGTGGGGTGTTGTCTTTGCATTGGCGTGATTGGAGGCACGAAAGACAATGTTGGAGTGAAATAAAGGTAGGAATCAAGTGAGGCAACATTTTCTTGCGTGAGTGGATGGTGCTTGTGTGAAGGATTTTTACGTGAATGAATGGAGAGCTGCTACGTGGATGGAGGCTTGGAGGCTGATGTGTGGAGGCTGTTGGGCGTTGATTTCATGAATCAAATGGAGCTGGTTGGAGATGTGAATTTCTGCTGGATGGATATGTAATCTTCTACTTTCAGTGGAGTGGAGGGCTAACGTGAAAATGGGGCTATTTGTGTTTGTGTGTGGCATGGAGAATGAGATGTGCATGGGCTGAAATAATTAAATGGTGGGGGTTGATGTTGATCCTTGACTGGTTAGAATGGATTTTTCAAGGTCAATTTCGACAGTGCATAAAAACTAAACGGTGATGATTTGGGAGCTCAAATTTTATTAGTATCTTCGTCTTTGATTTAGCTTTAGTATGAGACTTGAATCACGGGATTTCTCCATCTGAGTCAAAAGTTATGATCGAACATCGTCGAAAGGTCATTCTGGCTATCCAAAATCTGACACAAATTTTGAAAATTTATTTCTCCTAAATTCCAGCTCAGAAAAATCTGCAATTAGTCCCAAAAAATCTGTCAATGAGTCAAGAATTTAAGTATGAAATTTCAGAGTTTTTTTACTAAACCAATCTTGAGATAAAAATCCCACAATGACTAAAGGTCAAGTTTGCCAGAAACCTAAAAACAGCGCAATTCGAGTCTATTTGTTTCATTTATGCATTTTATGTCAACGAACCTCGATTAATGCTAAAACTTGATAAACCAGCCATAGATGAACATAAAATGAATGTAAATGACTATGAATTAAGTCCTAAACATATATGAAAATATGAGTATATCATATATACATAAAACCAACATCAAAATAAAAAGAATTAAATTTTTGGTGGGAGTAAAAAAACACATAAACAAACAAATAAATAAATAAATTCACGACTATGCATTAAAATTTGTCACGGCCATGACAACGTGGACTCACGGGGGTGAGAGGGAGGGAGTTGCGATTGTTCTTGTGTATGATCGCGACTTTTAGTGAACAGTAACAAATCGTCACAAGCACGATCGCGATAACCCCATTCATAAAAATTCGGGGTTGCCGCGATCGTGCATGTATACGATTATGCAACCCCATCTGCACTCTCTTATTTCAAAACATTATAACTTTCAATCTCGAAGTCCAAAAATTATAAACTTTATGTCGTTAGAAAGCTAAAAGAAAGATCTACAAATTTTATAAGACAATTTTATCAAATTCTACCTAGATCAATATAGTTTATTTATTGAAGTTTCAGAACACATTTTTATCCCCTCTTTCTTTTTACTGTAATTTGTAAAAACTGCTACCTATATCAAAAGACCTGAAACCGACAAACACAATCCATATATATAAGACTCTTAACAAAACAGACTCCCAACCCATCAATTTATTTAAGAAGAATTTATCCAAAAACTATTAAACAACTAACAATTTATTCCTAACACAATAACACGAATAGAAAAGAAATTTTCTGCACATATATAAAAGAAGTTCTTCAACCTTTCTTTCACTCATTACTCCAGAAGACAAAGTTTTCATCTCTCAGATGTTGCAAAGTTTATACATAACTTCAATTACATATTCAAAGTCATCACAGTAGCATAATATAAAAAAATACAATCACAAATGCTCATGTTTGATATGCCTCTAAAGTACCAAAAGTTTCTGAACTAACTTAGTTACAAAAATAGAAATTCTTGGAGTCAGCTGAAGTTTTTGCAAGGTTCAACATTGATTTGCTATTTCTACACCTGAGGAGTGGAAAGATAATGAGGTGAGCTGGGAAGTTCAGTGGCTAATATGTTTATAGCCAGTGATAACGAACCACACACACAATCAAGCATATAGACACATACATATAATTTTATATATTCATTTCACAAATCAGATCATATAATCGTTTAATAATCAAACCATAACACTCAATTATGTTTAATGTTCAACAATTCAAGATGTAATACACAAACATAATGGCTCGAGAGAATCCTATAAAACAGAATGGCGAAACTGAAGTTTACACCATGAACAGAATGAGTCCATTTTTTGGAGCTCATGTACCACAAGCAGGTAGCTGGGAGAAGACTTTAGGTCAACGTGTATATGAAAAACAGAAAGTTATCTCTCTTGCCCACATAAGCAAATTTTTATGCTTACATATTTCATATCATAATCATATTTTCATGTTTCTTAAATTTTATACTTTTCATTAACACCAAAGCAGCAGAATTCTTGCAAAGCAAACATGATATTAAAATCATAAAACTTTTTTCCCACATTCATAATGATTCAAGACAAACATTTATACACACAAAATCAAATATACAGGCCATCATCACAAAAACTATAAACATATTACCCACCTATTTACTTATAAATCCAAGCTTAAGTTTGTTCTTCCTCTTACTCTTGATTTCGAAGTTCTTGGTTCCCTTCAAATAAACATATTTTCATTCAGTCAACATACACGAATAGAACTTCCATAAAGTTATATTATCCAAAAAATAAGCTTAGACTTAATATACTCTTAGTTTATCTAAGCTAGAAGAACTAAGATTAAGTTAAAAGTTTATAAAAAATCTAAGAACATAAATCTATTGTTCCTCTTCTTTCTCTCTTCATTTTTCAGCATATAAAAACCTAGTTTTTCTGCTTTCTTCTTCTATCAAAACAAGAAGAATAAATAAATAGTTACCTAAAACTCACCTGAACCTTCTTCTTCCACTTCTTATCTCCTTTATCTTTCTTTCCTTCTTCTTCTTTCTATGCTTCGGTTTCTCCTTCTCTTCTTCTAGTTTCT
>JAOQML010059359.1:0-10003 GCA_027568935.1 Erythroxylum urbanii
CTCTACTCAAGGGAGATCATGTCAACAGCAAAATGCAAGGCCAGAATAAAAGTCCAAAATGCAGAGAAGACAAGAGGGAAAACGCAACACCAAAAGAAGCAAAATGCACAGCAGAGGCAGGAGTAAAACACAACAGAGAATAAAAAACCAAAATGCAGAAAACAAGTAAAAACAGGGAAGAAGATAAATAGAAAGCAGCGTTAGGGGGAGAAGGAGACTCATCCACCCAACGTTTTCGTATGTATTTAGATACATGCAACTAACTATACAAAACAATAAATAAATAAAGAAGTAGCATGGGAAGTACTGTCAAATTCATGGATCAAATTTCAATCAACCAGACATTCAAGTCGCACAAGCATGAAATCAAAGAGAAAAGTTATCGAAAATTTGGTATCTCTCTGTAACGCCCCCAAAGAAATGAGTGGTTGTACCTTTTTCAGAGATCGCGTTGGGGTTTGGAGGAAACTGAGCGCCAGAGGCCATCCATATCGACGCTAAGGGACTGGATCTGGGAAATATCCTTCTTAACAGCGAAGGAGAGCTCCGGAGAGTCGAAGCCGCCATTGGTATAAAAATGAAGTGGGATCGAAATTGGTAGCAGAAATATCCGATTTTTCCTAGGCTACAAATATCTAAAATGGGACAAAACATAGGACTAAAATCTAAAGGGACTAGGTGATGAGCAAACCCGTTAACTAGATCGGCGGAGATTCCTCGGCACCCAAACCCCTGGAATTAACTGGATCGATTTTGTCCCCCAGCGAAGCTAATTAGCTAAACAAAGTAGGCAAAAGGTTCAGTGTCTACTTCACTAACACAATAACAAGCAACCATGTCGCGATCTCTCCATTGCTTCACTCCCACCACTTACTTCAAACCGTTCTTACCAATCCCAACTCACCCCTTCCCTCGCCATGAGTAGGAGGCATGAAGAACGCCAATGGTGTCTTCTCTTCATGTGGGTCTTTAGCAGAAGCAATATCAAGAGAACAATGGGTGGTGAAAAAGTTGAAAATTTTCTTGTTCTTCAAAAGGGTAGAAGCGAAATGAGATCTCTGATTAGGAAGTGAAATGCGAGATGGAAGGAAAGCATCGGTGCAGAAACCATGCAATGTCACTTTCTCATTGGCTCTATTTAATTTCTTTCCAATTCACTTCAATTTCTCTCCAATTTCCAATGGCTCAATTCCAAAAATTCTTAATTCCATAAGCCTAAGTTTCCAGTGCCATTGGACAGTCAATTTTACTACTGGTAGACCCTTATTCTGTCACTTGACAATTTTCCGGGTCCGGAAACAATTCCGAAAAATCTCCGAAAAATTTCTATAATTCTCTAAAAATTGGAAAATCCTAAGAATCCTCTCCAATTCCAACTTTTACACTCATAAAGCCTATTTTTCAAAAATCACACTTTATTCACACTAATACCGGAAAAATGTCATGAATGCATGTACAGTAAGTTTTTTATGTGCACTACTCACTATTCACAACTGCATGAGCATGAGATGTGTTGTCCTAATTCCTCTGATTGATCTCTCTCGTGTACCCGTTTTCCTGGTCCGATCCGTTATATGGAAACGGGATGTTACATATAAGTTGGGAAATCATTTATATTCCACAAAACAGTGATATGCATTCTAAATGTTTCACTTTGAACAACAACAAAAGTTTGTATTCCAAATTCCCATAGATCATTTAAGTCATCAATTAATGGTTGCATGCAGACATCGATACCCTTACCAGGAGCAGTAGGACCTGGAATAAGCAAAGACAATGACATAAAAGGCTCCTTCATACACTTCTATAGAGGTAAATTGTATGGCACTAGAATTATCAACCACATGCTGTATGAAGTACTCATAATACCGAAATGATTAAATCTATGAGGCTAATCCAAGTTGAACATTATGAAAATCCTGTGCAAACCATGGAAACATTTTATCAAATTCTTTCCATGTAATTGAGTGTACTAGATGACACATAATGTTATCATCAATGCGTTTCTCTTTATGCCACCTCATATCTATCGTTGTTTTTTTATGACATAAAAAATCTTTGCAGTTGTGGTTTAATAGGAAAGTATCGAAGGATTTTATTCTGTATCTTTTTCCCTCTCCCATCATCCACTTGCCACCTTGATATACCACAAATCAGACATTCCTGAACATCTTTACTTGCCTTCCAAAATAGAACACAATCACACTTACATGCGTGAATTGAAATATATCCTAATGCAAGGTCCCTTAACAATTTCTTTGCATCATAGTAAGATTTTGACAATTTGTGTCCAACAGGTAACGCATCTTTAAGTAAGCCAATTAACATGTCAAAAGACTTGTTACTCCATTTATTATAGACCTTCAAATCCAACAACTTGACAATAAAAGATAGTTATGAGAAATTTGAGCACCTTGGATATAATTTTTTTTGAGCAAATTTTAATAACTTCCCAAAATTATCTTCATTTATACTACCAATTATGTTGGGCATACTTGTTTCATTCATAGTCTCCATATAATTCCCATAATTGTCTAACATCTCATCAATCCCATCAACACCATCATCATTAAGATCACGATCATCTACATCATTATTATTATTATCATCATAACTTGTACCACCACTTCTACTACAACTTGCTTCCTTACATTCACCATAATAAAGCCATGGACTTTGAAAGTCGACATTTAAGCAATCTATGCAAGGACAATGAATACGACATTCATCATCCATTTAATGTTGTACAAATTGCATAAAACTCTTAACTCCTTCTACGTATTCAGTGGATCATTTCTGATAAGATCTCTAACTTTATCCATGTAGCTATAAAATTAAAGAAGATAATTGAATTATTTTATCGTTCAAAAGTACATAACAATAAAAGTTACTATTAAATAAGGTATGTAGCATTGTTTATACCTATGAATCAATAAAGGGACTTCTCATTGTGGCTCCTAGGCTCGTGAAATTTTTCACCTATAATCGTCATTGAAGTTATGTCATCAGTTTCCAGCCCATATACCATCCTATATTTCTAGGAATGTTGCATACCAGTACACAAAACTAACACATCATTTGCATTAACACAAAACCAGAACACATCCTGCTTGAAGTTTAAACAAACAAAGTTCATAAGAAAAGAAACACTATGATATATGGCGTTGTTTATACTTGTGAATCGAGAAAGGGACTTCTCATTGTGACTCCTAGACTTGTGAAAATTTTCACTTATAAGCCTCATCGGAGTTGTATCACCAGTTTCCAGCCTATATACCATCCTAAGGGTTTGTTGTGTCTCAATGTTTCAATCAATACCCATATTAAATGCAATCCTCTTTTAATTGTTTCATGATAATAAAAATTACTACTAATTAGAACTTTGTGTTAAATCATAACTTTATGTTATAATCAATGATACTCAGAATATCACAAAAAAATTTCTCACGAACACTCCAATTAGTAAAGCAAAACATGTTGTAAATGGGTTGGACAACTTACCTAGATCGACGGACAATCTCAAACTACAAAGAAGGAGGACGTCAAATGATTATGGATGCACTTTAACACAAAACAGAGCCTACAAAATAAGGGAATTTCGTATTTAATATAATACATTTGTTCTTTATCTTTTCATTTTTAAAAGAAATCATTATTAACTGTAAATATAGTTGCAAATTATAATATAGTTCATCTTATGTCGCATTAACTAAAACTCTAACCAATCTTAAACAAATACGATTTCAAACTTAAGTTATGTTCTTTGATTATTATGTACAAAAAGGGACATCATCAAAATAAATTATAACATAGGAAGGTAGGTCATATGATTCCTTGGAATATGTAAAATCAAATTGCACATGGAAATAACATTTTTAGCTAGCTTTTTTCCTAGATTATCCTCTTATTATTGATCAGCAAAAAAATCTAAAAAATTATTAGCTTATTTAGATTATAAGCATAGAAAATTAAAAAAATAAAGAAGAAGGAAAGAGGGACATCTACATATACGTTAACGTTTAATGTATAACTTTACTAACTCTCTTTTCTCACAAGGCAAACATCCTACATAGGTATCATAATATCCAATGTGTGCGTACAAAGAAAATGATAGATGCACATTTCACTTCATACCTTACTTATATTGAAGATAGACAACAAAGAAAATTACATGCATTAAAGAAGACTTTATATTCACAATAATTTTCTCCACTAAAAAATTAACAAAACTATTCACATTTAACATTATACCAATGTGCAGCCACATTTCAACATTTCAAATTTAACAAAACATAATGAATTTAAACATGAAAACATTGTAAAAAATGATATCAATATCATTTAAGAATTTCTTCGAACACCTAATGTGCAATCACATATCAACCTAAACTAACAAAAACACTTTATTATTTTCCCTTTCTGTAACCATAATAACATATATCCACTACATTTCCACCATTATCATCAGCAAATAAGGCAAACAACTCAACATTTTGCATAAAAAGGGACCCAAGGGACCCATGGTTATCGACATATACATTCGGTGTTTATTGTGAGACCCAAAAACTGAAAGCAACACCACTCACCAGTTGGAGACAAACCATAAGGAGACAATGCATGACAGAGAGAGGAGAAGAAAGTTCTTTCACCGACGGTAAGGTGTGAAAGAGTTTCGACAATTAGAACTCTGTGGAGAGAGGAATGGACAAAAATGAAAAAAGAGGGAAGAAGAGAGGAGTCTCGCACGTCTGTGTTTAAACAAACTAGGTTATCTTCGTCACCAAATCCCATATTTACCTAACAAATTAAATAAACATTACAAATTTTGTAATATTTTACTACCAAACTAGATAAACTTCGCCAATACTAAACCTTTTTAATAAAATTTTTATTTTGTTAAAATGGTTAATATGAAGTACTCATATTACAATCAAAATTGTTCATTAATATTTGTTTTACAATTATATATGCAACCAATCATTAACATCATGTTTGGAAATTATTAATATTTAACGTTGATTACTATTTACAAAGAATATATTGTTGCCTAGATTTTATTTCTTATAAGTTAACTTAATACTATTTTCAAAGAATATTTTATTTTGCTAAAATGATTAATAAAAAGTGAACATATGTACAATCAAATTGTTCACTTAATGTAATATTTAGCAAATTATTTGTAATAAACTTATAATATGACTATAAATCAATGTGATTAAGTTCTAATATTTTCAAATAATATTATGGCGATCGTTGAGGTATAGTAATAATAATTTTTTCTCTATGTGTAATAATAATTATGTTATGTAAAGGTGACAACAAATTTGGCAGTGTATTCAACTTTGCAACAATTTTTTTGTTTCTAACAATATTGTACTATATTTTTATATTTCTTTCGACAAAATGGAAAACGACATCGTTTACCTTAATAAAAAACAATGTCATTTTGTATTAGGTTTTTATCACTACTTCAACAAACCTCTTTTCATTTTCGTGTTAATCGTCAACATTCCTCTACATTCACAGCCTAATAACCATTGTCCCCTCTCTTGTGTTTATCTCCTGTTTTGTCGTCATCACCGTAAAAGAACCATCCTTAACTGTATTGTTTTTTTTTCTAAACCCTCAATCTTGTGTTAAGTTTAATTTATACCTTTAGGTGTTTATTGTGAGTTCTTAATTCTGCATTTGTTGTGTGGGTTGCGTTTTGAAGATGATTTGTTGTCTTCCTTTGTTAGTTGTATATATAGGTTGACTTCTTTTTACGACCTTTAAAGCTTCCGTCAGGAAAGCTCGCTAACTATTTGATGAAAGATCTAAAAGAGTATTTAACTTTTTAATTTTTATTAATAGTAATATAACACAATATAGATAATACTATATTTCTATACATCAAGAACATAGTCATGTTTAATCTACTTCAAATTCTAAAATTTTGACCTGATACAAAGGTAAATAGATTATTGTTATTTTAATAAGGGTATCATTCATCTCATTACGCAGATTGAAGATGTATAAGTACTAAATTGTAGTACTTTAACTTATCATCGAAATTGGAGTTAAACATAATGAATTTTATTATAAATTCACATTTGCAGAATATAACTCTTAACATAATTAATCGAGGAATGTCAGTATGGTGACTAGCTTCTAATGGTAAAAATTCATTCAATTAGGAGGAATGTGTCAAAATTGTTCCTACTGAAGAAAAAATGTTAGCCCCGAGTCTCGGTCCTTATTTTGTGGCGATAAGGTGTCAAAATTAGGGGACTTTTTAAAATAAAATAAATAAATAAAACTAAAATAAAGATAAAAATAATTCATAATGGGAGTAAAAACAAATACACAAACAATTAAAATAAAATAGCATAAAATAAAATAGACATGAAAATATTTCGGATTTGGAAGTTGGACAAAAAAATCACAAATGAATAAAGGAAATAAAAAGGAACAGAAGAAGTGGGAAAAGTCACAGCCTTGACTTTTGAAAACTCACGACCTTGAGAAGAGGGTGTCACGATCGTGCATAAGCACGATCGCAACTTTCCTACTACACACACCAACTTCAATTTATCATAACTTTCTAATCTAAAGTGTAAAATTTTCAAACTTTATGTTGTTGGAAAGCTAAGAAAATGATCTACAACTTTTATGAAGATAATTTTGTCTAATTTTGCCTAGATCAATACAATTCCTTCATTGAAGTTTCAGAACACATTTTTATTCCCTTTTTCCTCTTTTCTCTCTACTGTCCATATGATAACTGCTAACTATAACAAAAGACCCGAATCCAGCAATTAAAAATCATACATACAAAACTCCCAACATAACCAATTTCTTCAGAAAAATTTATCCAAGGCCTTCAGTCATCTAACAATTTTTTCCCAACACAATGACAACTTAACAGAGAAGGAATTCTAAACATATACAAAAGAGAATTTCTACAGTTCTCACTGTCATTTCTCTAACAAAAGCAGAGATTGTACATAACTTCAAATTACATATTAAAAATCAAGTGTGTATATATATATATATATATATATATTAGACTTAGCAGATCACACTATTCACATTCTAAATTTTGAGAATTTACATATAGACATAAATACATCACCACATAAATCAAATCATAAGTTTCACTTAATCATCACAAAATAACACTCAATTATGCTCCATATTCAACAAACTAAGATGCAATGCGTATACATAATGGCTCAAGAGAATCCCATAAAATAGAATGGAGAAACCAAAGTTTACACCATGAACATAATGAGTCCATTTTTCAGAGCTCATATGCCACAAGCGGGCAGCCAGGAGAAGGCTTTAGGTCAACGCGCACGTAACAAACAGAATGGTATCTCTCTTACCCACATAAGCAGATTTTCTGATGCATACATATTTTATATCATGTTCGTATTTTCATGCTTCTTGAATTTTCTATTTTTCGTTTAAACAAAAGCAGCATAATTCTTTTAAAGCAAACGTGATATCAAATTCATGGAATATTTTTTCCACATTCACAATAAATCAAGACAAGCATTTATACACTTAAGAACACATAACACAGTCCATCATCACAAAACTATAAACATATTACCCACCTATTTTCTTGTAAATCTACGCTCAAGTTTGTTCTTCTTCTTGCTCTTGATTTTGAAGTTGTTGGTTCCCTTCAAATAAATATATTTTCATTCAATCATCATACGCGAATAAAACTTCCTTAAGCTTAAATATCCAAAAAAATGAGCTTATAATTAATCTATTCTTAATTTATCTAACTAAAAGAACTAAAATCTAGTTAAGGTTCATAAAAATCTAAGAAGAAGAATTTCGGTTCTCTTCTTTCTCTCTTCTTTTACAGCATAAAACCTACTTTCTTTACTTCCTTCTTCTATCAAAACAAGAAGAATAATAAAAGTTACCTAAAAAGAAACTCAGTTGAATATTCTTCTTCCTTGTCTTTCTCCTTGCTCTTTTCTTTCCTTTTTATTCTCTTTCTATACTTAGGTTTCTCCTTCTCTTCTTTTAGTTTCTTCCACGACTTTCTCTCTTTTTCTTTCTTAATACAACGATTCTCTTCTCTTCTCTTCTTATTAGTTTAAGACTAACTTTTCTCTTTCCAACCCATCCTTATTAATTTAATGTCTTCCAACTCCTTAACTTAATTCTAACTCTTTCTTTTAATCCATGCAACCACAGAGATTCATAATATATCTAATTAAACTCCAAAAATTGCTAATTCATGAATTCTAACTTATATTCATGCTTGCTAATTTAATAAATAAACTCTAAAAAAATTCAGGGTCCAATAAAAAAACAACGCAGAACAAATCGCCTCTTCATACACTAATAATCATTTGCCATCTATGGTCGATCTTCTTTTTCAAGGTTTTTAGTATCATACGAACTACGTCACTTTCTTTATTATGTAGATCTCATTTCTTGTTATGAAGCTATTATATATATTCACATTTGATGGTATATAATATATGTTGTGTTAAGCTTCCTTGAATCTTCAAGATAACATCTATGGTTATGGAGATAGGGGCGATGTCACAACAGTCTATAAAGGATTAGGGAAATCGGTTGTTTTGGAATATTCGTCGATTCCAAAGACTTGGTCTGGTCATTCAGGTATGCATGTGTTCCAATTTGAGTTCGTTAAATGGTTTCACTAAATTACCAATCTAAGTATGAAACGCATTATACTGGTAGTTCATCAAAAGAAGTTGCCTTTCATACTACTAAGTCTGGGGACTCATTAACTATATCCTCTAGAAGTTTAGCTATAGCGAAGAAGCTATTGGAAGAGGGTGTCAAAAACCCTACACCTGAGGGAAGATCTTTGACTATTTCAATTGGTGCCTTCGAATGTGCAAGGACCCTTCTTGGGAATCTAGACATAGGGAACTCGTTTACCTTTACTGACTCTCACGTCATTTGGAATCCAAAAAAATAATTATATCATTGTCATTTATCGACAGAATCAACTGGACTCAGATTTAAACTTTATTTATTGTTCTATCTGTAAGAACTTTTCAAACAGCCTCTCTACTAGTTAGGGGTAAGGTTGCGTATTATTGTCGTTGTTATTGTTGTTGTTCTATGTCTATAAGAATTGTTAACCTTCTAATTAAAAGTTTGTACTACTTACCATATATCATTATATTATATTGATACCATTTTCAAATTTTTTTAAATAATTATTTTATTGTTACTAAATATTAATGATTAATACTACGTTTTTACTTAAAATTATGATATTTTTGGTATTGTTAAGATTTTCTGTTTCCAAAATATATTTACTTTTCATATTTTAAATAACCTACCATGTGTTTTTCAACAATGTGTTTTTCAACAATACTATCACATATCAAATTTCGTCAATATTCACATAAATTTTTTTGAAAAATCTAAAAACCACTTTTAGCGACGAAATAATAGACCATCACTATATCCTACATTATTAGCTACGAATTAAGAAAAATGGTCGCAATATGTCCACCAATCTGGGACGTTAAAGAAAATTGTCGCCAAAATTTGTCGACAAAGTACAATAATCGTCACCAATAGTGAACATTCTATGACATTCAAACATTTATCGTTGCTTCGTATTATCTTAGCTCGACCTTCTACAATGATTCACAAAAAACGTCAGTAAAAAGGAATGCAATTTTCAACGCACTACAAGAAAACATCACAATTTGCAACGTTTAAAAAACGTCACAAAATCTCAAAAAAGGTCACAAAATACAATTTGCAACGTTTTAAAAAAAGTCACAAATAACGTCGCCAAATGTGGTGTAGGTAAAAGGTTTCTGCGACGTTTCCCATAAAACGTCACGGAAAACACAGACATTCCGTGACGTTTTTAAAAATGTCACTAAAAGATTAGTCTTTCTGCGACGTTTTTTTAGAAATGTCACATTCCACGACATTTTTGGAAACGTCATGAAAAGTCACATTCCGCGACGTTTTTTGAAATGTCGCGAAATATTTCTTT
>JAOQML010059370.1:0-10003 GCA_027568935.1 Erythroxylum urbanii
AGGATTAGGGTTTCTCTATAAATAGAGAACCTATGTCTTATTAGAAGATAGACGAAAACCCTAGCCACCAGCTATTCATTTTCTAAGAGAAAAAGTATGTGGCATTCAAAAAGGTGCTTTGGAACGTGCTGGCACACATTAGCCACTGCCCGGATCGTTCATCATCGTGTGGATACCGGTAGAGGATGTTCTTGCATCGCAACGTCTACAAATCTGAAAAATGAATACCAATCCACCTCAAGAGGTAAATCTGTACTTGTTGTGTGTTTTCGGTTATACTTTTGTTGTGTAGTGTGGTCTATTCCGCTGCGTATTATGAATACCCGGGCTATAGGCGATCCAATAGTGATTACCAATAAAGTGAGCCTAGTCATTAAAGGTTATCATCAAAGACAAGAAGTTGACTATGACGAGACATTTAGCCCCGTAATCATACTTAAATCTATTAGAATACTCCTAGCTATTGCTGCTCATTATGATTATAAGATGTCGAAAATGGATGGAAGACGAATTTTTTGAATGGAAACTTAGCCTAGGATGTGTATAAGATATAACCTGAGGATTTTATATCCAAAGATGGTGAAAAGGTATGCAAGCTTCAGAAATCCATTTATGGATTAAACCAAGCATCTAGGAGTTGGAACATTCGATTTGATGCGACAATCAAAGAGTTTAGTTTCTCGCAAATCTGGATGAACCTTATGTGTACAAGAAGGTTAGTGGGAGTGCTATCATATTCTTTGTGTTATATGTAGATAACATATTACTAATAGGAAATCATGTCTCAAGTTTGCAATCAGTCAAAATTTGTTTGTCCCAGAATTTGTCCTTGAAAGACTTTGGAGAAGCAACTTATTTATTGGGAATAAATATCTATAGAGATAGATCAAGGAGGTTACTAGGTCTTTCATAGTCTACATATATAGATAAAAAGCTAAACATGTTTAGCATGGAGTAGTCCAAGAAAAGGTTTCTTCTTATGCCTCATAGGATAAAACTCTCAAAATTCATGTGTCCCAAGATGCAAGATGTAATACCCCAATACCATAAAGTATGTACCCTAACATCCAAAGGACATTCAAGAACATATCCTATGATAATGGCATGTTAAAGTAGTCATATACACTTTACAAAGTTTGAAAAGATCATTTTTCCCATTTCATTTACTAACATAATTTACACTGTAACAATACATTCATTAAACAAATATTTACATCATCAAAAGTGTTTGGAGAGTTTACTTCTCATTTTACAAAAGATTTACATTAAATGAGAAACTACATAAACATAATCTACAACTCCTCAGATGTCAGCTGACTAGACTTTTGAGCCAGTTCTTAATTCCAAAATGTTCTTTTAGAGTATTTTAGGAACTAGGTCTCCTGTTTCATTCCTGAAAAGCCACGTTGCAATTTTGTTGAGTTTTGCGAACTCAATGAGTGAGCCATCCTTGATGTGCTAACTCATTCAGGACATTAATTCAAATATAAACCAATTGCACAATATTCCTCATCTTAACAATTCATCATGAATTGTACACATTTCATATAAACTTTTCAGAATAATTCATCCATCTATCCAAACCATTCATATTATCAGATGTATACAAATATAGCATATCACAATACATTACAATTTAGAAATGTTTCCACAATCATATATTTACAAATCCATATGCACATGAGACCCACATTCATTTTTATTTTGTTGTGACTGGGCACCTATTACTGTCCCATATCCCTTGTAGATAGCGGGCTCATTTCACATTCTGTCCCGTACCCATTGTAGATATCAAGCTCACTAATCACTAAGCTTGTGGCTCTTTATGAGCATATATAAGCTTTAAGCTCTTTCAAACTGGCCACTCCGGTCTCAACACCTTTATCTGTTCATGCATATCAATGCGATACATCAAATCATAAAATATGCCATCTATAACATTTATTTATAATGCACAGTTAGATTAATATGTCCATTGAACCTAAGTCCAGCATTCAACATTTTTGTTAAGTATACACATATCTTTTAGATTTATATGCAAACATAACACTCCTAATACATTCCCAAATATCAAACTCCTAGGAACATTAATATTCGACATTATCAATCATAATAATCACATTTCAATAACGAAAATTTAAATAGAAATAAATCAATCCTAGTGAGAATCATCTAGGTTGACTGACAGTATGCTCCAGATTGCTATTGCATTTACATCTCGACAATGTCTGGATATTGTCATTTTATTTGTGCTTCTAAAAGATGTAAAAATATACATATTTACACACTATCAAATTTCTCAATCACATAAGTATTCAATTCCCGAGTACGTGTCCTTATTCTCATTTCTTAACTAATCATATATCATAAGAACGTCTTTATTCCTTTAACGTTCCTTCATTCCAAACTTAAATACTTTGTTATCAAACAATCTCTTCCTTAAGTTATAACATTATTTAATAACTTCAACTTATGAAATATTCAACCAACTTATTTAACATCAAAGTAGATTCATTTTAAGTCTCATCTAAGTCTATACACTATAGGAAGGTACCTTAGCATTAGTTGTTTCAATCATCACTTAAAAGACATCATTTCACTCTTTATGTTAGCCCACGATTGTGGTGTACCTTCCCACATTCGTGATAGAAGCTTGTGCAATAGGCCACGATTATGGAGGCTATGCCATGATCATGCACTGAAGGCTACGATCGTGCCCTGCCTTTCTTCCTTCATTTTTCCATGAATTCCGTATACATATAAACATCATTAACACTCCAAATTTTATAGAATTCATGTTCATTTATGCAACCTCATATAGATCTAAATTATACTCCAATTCTAACTCATATTTATTTAATTGATAACTTAAAAATTATGGTCTTTCATGCATAAAAAATCAAATCAGAAACTATCATACATTATCATATATATAGTCCTAGATTTTTCTCAATTCAAGAACACTATATTTACATATTCCTTTAGCATACATTCACCTTTATTATACTTCAAATCTAGATCTAATTTATCCTTGAACCAACCTAATACCCACAGTTTTTAGACACCAAGAACAATCAGAAAACATCTAAGTTTATCTAACATATTCTAGCATATATCACCACCAACACCATATTCATTTCAATCAAATTCAAGCATCATTCTAATACTATTAATCATGCCATAAAGATCAGATTGCTACTTACTTATTAAGCTTCCAAATCACTATACTAGACCTCTAAGCAAGCAATATCAACACATCCTCAAGGTAAAAATGAGCTAGTTTTAGCAGCAAGATGAAGGTAACAATAGGCTAGTTTCTTGCCTATTTTGTGAAGGATTAAAGTGTGGATTTTGTGTAACAATTTAACTAGGGTTCAAACAAATTACAGAGAGAAGATGGATGCAATTTTGATGAAAGAAACAAAGAAAGAAGCAGCAAAAACTCTATTGCAGAATCTTGCTTCATCAACATGCTAGGTGTCTTCAATTTACCTAAACATGTGTCATTTGGTATGTAAGCCATGTATCCTCATAAAATGTTTCCATTATCTCCTATTAATTAGACCATATGTCTCCTATTTATTAATCCACTTGTCACTCCAAAATTGGTCCATTTTTCAATTAATTACTAGTCCATTTGTCACACATTTAACTATTCCAATTGTCACTCAATTATAGGCTTAGTCATCCTAATTTTCATGTATCAATTTATCTTACCACTTCGAAATTTTCCTAGTCCAAATGTAAATATTAATTCATTAATCTCCAAATTAATAACAATTAATTCCAAATTACTAATTGGAAAATTAAAACAAATTTCAAGACACAACAATTCACAATTCACATCATGTTCATTTTAAATCTTTCATACCCCGGAATATGTCAATTGAGTGTATATGCTATCTTTGTAGTGTGTATAACTTATAATTCATGTGTCTATGTTAATGATATACATGTAACTGAAATGCTCTCAATGCTATTACTCTTTCATAATGATCTAAGGTTCTAACCCTAAGCACGTTCCGGAAGTCAGATATTAGATAAAATGAAAGGACTTGTATGAGTTTGATCATGTATGCTTCGGTAATAGGATCAATCATGTATGTTATGTTATGTACAAGACCAGATATATCGTATATTACAATTATGTTCTGAAATATGCTCTAAAAATCAGATATTACAATTAGCCAGTAATGCATGCTTTGGATCAGACTGATATCTTCTAAGCATACTCACACAAAACTCATTGTGAATCTGAGACATCTCAATTGGTAAAGCTAACTTATAAGCCAATGGTCCAACTCTCTCAACAATCTCATATAGACCAATGTATCTACGGATGAGTTTTTCCTTTTTACAGAACCTTAGCACTCCTTGCCAAGGTGATACTCTCAGAAACACCTTATCTCCTACTCGATACTCCATATCCTTCTAATGCTGATCCACATAACCTTTTTATCGGTCATGTGCTATTTTAATTCTATTTCGGATCAATTTCACTTTATCAACAGTTTTATGAATTAGTTCTAGGCCTTCAACATGTTGGGTTTTCCATGTATACATGCATCCTATGTATAAGAATGCAGCAAAAGTGTTAGAATCTAAATTATGACACCATGAAAACTTGAAACAAAATAGAATCATACATGCATGCATGGATATGTAAAAGAACATGAAATATAAAACTTTTACCTTTTGTTTCTCCTCCTTTCTTATTTCTTCTCCTTGTTTGGGTTGTTGCAAATACCAAACTCTTCTTTGATCACCAACACGCAATGATCAAGAGAAAAAATGTGTAAGGGTGATTTGAGCACCAAACTAGATGAGTTCTAGTAGATGCTCAAAATGAGAAGAAAGATTAAGACTCTTATTTAATACACTTTGATTTATGCAACAATTGCATAAATTGCAAGAACAAGACTCTTGAAACCTTTCTTTTACTCTAGAACTCTTCTAGAGCCCTTATGCTCTCACTTAAGTATGTAAGAAGTGGTACTCTTATGTACATAAGTGAAGAACTCACTTATGTACTCATTCATACCTTGACATCCCGATAATATCTGGATGTTGCCATTCTATTTCCACTTCTAAACCATGCAAAAATACACACATTTACACATTACTAAATTTCTCAATAACATAAGTATTCAACCATACACATACATATATGTGTTATGTGAAATGCATGCTCATTTACATTCCCAGGTATGTGTCCTTATTCTCATTTCTTATCCAATCACATATCATAAGAACATCTTCATTCCTTTAATATTCCTTCATTCCAAACTTAAATACTTTGTTATCAAACAATCTCTTCCTTAAATTATAAAATTATTTAATAACTTCAACTTATCAAACATTCAACCAATTTATTCAACGTCAAATTAGATTCATTTTAAGCCTCATTTAAGTCTAAATACACCATATGAAGGTATCTTAGCATTAGTAGTTTCAAACATCACTTTAAAAACATCATTTCACTCTTTATGCTAGCTGACGATCGTCGTGTACGTTCCCACGTTCGTAACAGAAGTTTGTGCAATAGGCCACGATTGTGGGGACTATGCCACAATCGTGATAGAACCTAATTATCCAGGCCACGATCATACACTGAAGGCCACAATCGTGCCCTGTCTATCTTCCTTCATTTTTCAATGAATTCTATATGCATAGAAACATCATTATCACTCCAAAATTTCCATAATTCATGTTCATTAATAAGTGTGAATTGCATCATATTTAAGGGCTTAGTTTGTTATGTATCTAAGTGTTAACTTAACTGTCTAGTCTGTGTTTAGGTTAGAATTGTGTTAGTTTATTAATTAATTGTGTTTAAGTATTTTTTATAGGTTAGTACAAGTCTTTAACCTTAAATATTATGTTTTTGAGGTACTTTGATGTGTTTGTTAGTGTCTTAGGTTCAATATTGGAGAACGGAGAAGTTTTGGAGACACTCAGGTTGAAACAATGACCTAAAATCGTGGCACAATAGTGACAGAAGCATTGGAGTCAGCCCACAATCGTGGCATATGGCCACAAACTTGACATAATACCATAACACAGCCCACGATCATGGCCTAATTGCCACGATCATGACAGAAGGACCAGATCTGGTCCACGATCATGACAGAAGGCCTAGATTTGGCCCACGATCATGACATGCAGGGCCACGATCATGACCTGCATTGGGTAGACACGTAAACAAGTAAAAACATCAAGTTTTGAGGGATTTTTGGACCTTTTCGACCCCAAAAAACCCTAGAGTTGCCTAAAACACAAAAGGTATATAAAGAATAAGAAAAAGGAGATGAAAGAGCTTTTACATCAACCTTCATTGAGAAACTCTAGAGTGAGTTCATCGAGAGATTGAGAAAGAGAAGAAGGAAAAGAGACGTGTAGAAGAAGCCTATGCGAAGTACTTCTCAGAACAGGAGGTTTTTCAACATTACTGCCTCCGTCATCCATTCCAATCTTATTTTCATAATGTACAGAATTAGGATAGTTGTTGATGATAAGATTGTGTGAATGATAAAGATGTCTAAAATCACCTTCGGGTTATTTTATCTTTGATTTAATGAAATTTGATTATTTGTATTTTACTGGATTATTTATGATTTAATTTATGCACTTACATAATTTGGTGATAAACTGAGAGGGTGAACCAAGTGAAAATTTTTTAAATTGGGCTAACAAGAGTTAGGTAATTTAATAGAATGAGAATTGAATCAAGTTAGTAAATTGTGTGAAGAGAGATTTTGCATAAGTTTCTGATAGTTTTTGGACAAATACAGATCTAATTAGGGTTTTGGATAGATTGTTACTCGAGAGATTGCAATTTCTATAATTTGATTAGGGTTTATGAAGTAGGGTTGACAGTTATAACTCAAGAGAGAGTAATCAATCCTAGGACCATCAAGAACTAGTAATCTAGTAGTTCATAATCGATTAGGTTAGCGATGAAGATAGATAAAATTTCCCTTTTTCTCAATTTGTAGTCCTTTAGGTTGATTCTTGATTGGGTGTTGTGACTACTAACTTGTTAGTATTTTTGTAATAGATACTTGAAATAGAGTTCGTGATTGAAATAAATTCTTGCTTTAGTTTGTTCATTTTGAATTATTGTGAATTATTTTTGCCCTTAAATTTTAGGATTAGATTAACCCTCCTTGTGGGATCAACGCCTTAGGTACTACGCGAACGACCCGTGGGCTTACAAAATATTGAGGTTAAATATTAAAACTGACATATACCAAAAAATCGCGATCAAGTGTTTCGCGCTGTTGCCAGGGAGGCGATTAGTTTAGTTCTATCTTTTAAAACATTTAGTTAGTTTTTAATTTTCTGTTTTTGTTCTTTCTTTTCTATTTCGGAAATTTTGATCTTGCATGAACATAAGAGTCACGTTAGGTTCAAGTTGCATAGCTAAAACTTTAGATTTAGACATCACTCAACTAAAACGAACCATTAAGAAATTGCAAAATCAACAATGACTGAGGAATTTTAGCAGAATTTAGACCACAGAGCGAACTAAGTACGTCAACAACAGACCCTTATGGACTTCATGAGACCAGGGTTCAATGTAGCTAACCATGGAGTAACTAGGCCACCCGTACAAGTAGCCTCATTTGAAATTAAACCAACTCTCCTCAATATACTTCAACAAAATGTGCAGTTCTATAGATTAACAAATGAAGATCCCAACGCACATATAGTAAACTTCCTTGAAATCTGTGATACCTTTCGATACCATCAAATGTCAAAAGATGTAGTCAGAATCAGGCTTTTCCCCTTTACCCTTAAAGATAGAGCAAAGGCTTGGTACCACTCCCTTAACCTAACCAATGTCACAATGTGGGATCAGCTAGTTTATGCCTTTTTAGTTAAGTATTTTCCCTGACTAAAACCACTAAGATCATCAAGGAAATTACCAACTTCCAGTAAGGTGATGGGGAACTGATCTACGAAACATGGGAAAGATACAAAGTTTTACAATAGAAGTGTCCACACTACAACTTACTCAAGGAATTCTTGCTATAAACATTCTATAATGGAGTAACCCTACCTATGAGAGGGACGATTGACGCAGAGTTAGAAAGATCACTGATGAGAAAGGCGGTCGATGAAGAGGAAGAGCTAATAGAGGAGATGACGAGTAATAGCTACCTGTGGACTAACGGGCAGAGTAGACAAACTACTACCTTCCAAGAGAAAAAAGGAATTGTGACTATTGACCAAATGATAGAAATGCAAGTGTTAATAACTTAACTTGACAGCTCAACAACATGAAGGCTTTGTCCTTAGCTCCGGTGAAAGCCGTGCAACTCAAGTGTGAACTCTGTGGACAAATAGACCATGATACAGTGGACTGTTACTTGATGAAGGAAAGCAATCTAGAGCAAATGAATTAAATGGGAGGTCAGTATGGTAGAGGAGGGGGCAGCAATCCCTACTTTAACAGCTATAACCCTGGGTGCAAGAATCACCCTAACTGCTTTTGGACGAATAATGTTGGAGGATAGTTCAAACCTCAAGGACAATCAAACTTCCAACAAGATAAACTAAGCTCAATGGAATCCAAGTTGGATAAGATTTTAGATAAAATTGGAGGCATAGAGGATGCACACAGGAGGCTTGAAAGTAAATTAGAGCAAGTCACTAAGAACCACGCCTCTTCAATACACAATCTGGAAGTCCAAGTAGGTTAACTAGCGGAGGCGATATCTACTCGGAATGTGGGGACCCTTCCAAGCAATACTAAGTCCAACCCAAAGGAATGGATATTGACTATCATTCAGACCCAAGAAAACGATCTTGAACATATGAAGGAAGAAGGAGATAAAGGAGAAGGACAAGTAATTATGGAATTCGTTCCAAGTGAGCTCATAATTAAGCTAATTAAGGAACCTCATTCTGAAATTCCATACCCTATTCTAGCTCAGCGTAAGTCAATTGTGAGTAGGGAAACGAGGAATTTTAGAGAGGTTGAATCAAACAAGGTTGAGGAATTAATGGAACAAATATAAACGAGGCTCACACTAGAGGAATTAGTTAAGAAGAAAGTTAAGGATCACATATCAAGAGAAAACCCTAACATAGACCCAGGGGATTTTTACATTCCTTGCAGTATCAATGGAGTCAACATAGATAGGGAATTCATAGATTTGGGAGCAAGTATCAATATGATTCCCTATACCTTTAGTTAGAAGTTGGGGTTAAGAGAGTTAGAACCCACCAAAATGTAAAAGATCGACAGAACAGTTCATCAATCGAGGGGGATTATTAAGGACGTGTAAGTACAAATTGATAAATTTATCTTTCCTACAGATTTCTACATATTGGATATTGGAGAAGATGTGGAATCTCCTATAGTCCTTGGATGATCGCTCCTCGTCACTACTCAAGGGGTGAACTAAATCTTAGGGTAGGACAGCAGCAAATAACCTTCAAAGTGTTAAAGAAAGACTACAGTTCTCCTCTACCTCCAACTAATATCAAGGAAACTGAACCTCAAGGACAATGGGAAGATATTGAGGATGTTGAGAATGCATTTAGAAAGAAACTATCTCGTAGAAGAAGGCAAAGGAAGGAAAATCACAAGGTGGAATCCATAGCAAGGTAGCTCATGTGCAAATTGTGAGATCAGTGATCGCGCTACCATTGCACTAATCATTTGAATCATCGTGAGCAAAAGAAGAGCGTCAAGCTACCAATGTTAAAAAGAGCATTGCATGGGAGGCAACCTATGGAAATTTATTTCCTTTGATTGTTTTTAGAAGGTTTGAATTCTGTAGTTAGGATTATTTTTTCCAAATAAAATCGGGAAGGCATAAGATTTCGCCAATAATTAGATGATCAAGGAAGTAAGTAAGGAAAGGTGAAAGGGCTATAAATAGTTAAGAAGTGATTTCGGGGAAGTGGAAAAGAACAAAAGAAAAAAATTAAAAAAAATTGTGGGAGGCCACGATCGTGGCCTACGACAGGGCAAAAAAGGGGACACACATTT
>JAOQML010059405.1:0-10001 GCA_027568935.1 Erythroxylum urbanii
CAGGAAGCCTTAGTTAAGGAGATTGAAGAAATTCATACTAAGGTTGATGATCTGAGTGACTCAGTGGGTGATCTATATGAGGAAGTAGCCTATCTACGAGTTTCAATTGAACAAGACCTCAAGTGGATCAGAACTGATATGCAACACATGTTTTCTGAAATCATGAAGCATTTGTGATAAAATTTTTGATTAATAACAAATAGGGGGAGAAGAGCAAGAGCAGAAGAAAGAAGAGAAGAATAGGGGGAGAAGAGCAGAAGTATAAGAAAGAAAAGAAGAGAAGAAGAAAGAAGAGAAGAGAAGAAGTAGAAAGAAGATAGCATATGGGGATAACAGAGACAAGAAAAGAAGAAATATGCATGTGTATATTGTTTGTTGTCTTCTTATTCATCATCTGAATAAAATTCGTTCATTCACTTTTATCTTTCTAAAATTATGATTATTTGTTATCATCAAAAAGGGGTAGATTGTTAAGTTAAGAGGACTTCACGATTATTAATTTTGGTGACAATCAAATAATAATAATGTTAGAAATAAATGAACTATTTTAATAAGTGTGTTAAGTGTGCAGAAGGACAAAAAATAAAAGAAGTGAAAAACACAGAAGAAGCGCAAAACATAGAAGAAACAAAAAACACAGAAGAAGATAAAAACACAGAAGAAGTGCAAGACACAGAATAAGCGCAAAACATAAAAGAAGTAGAAAACACAGAAGAAGTGCAAAACATAGAAGAAGTGCAAGACACAGAAGAACCGCAAGATATAGAAGACGCGCAAAACATAGAAGAAGTGGAAAACACAGAAGAAGCACAAAACATTAAAGAAGCGCAAAACACAGAAGAAGAGGAAAACACAGAAAAAGAAGAAGAAAACACAGACGATACAAAGATGAAGATACGCTAGTACGTCAGACAGTTAGTTAGTTGGAGTTAGTTACAGAACTCAACTGAATAACGGGTTCTACAAAAATCAAGAAGCAGTTATCAAGAATCAAGAAGCAGTTGGAGACTTAGGCTATATATACTAGTCGTAGTCAAAGATTGAACAACCTTTCGAAAACCTTTGATTCTTTGAGCTTTCAAGTGTTTACTTACAATGAAAAATTATGTATTCAAAAGTGCGATACTAGAGAGCAAACCTTACTGTAACAAAAAGCTCACAATATCTTTCTAGTAAGAGAAAGAAAAGGGTAAGAGCTTGGAGAGGCTAAAATAGCAGAAAGAATACTTTGTGTAAGAGACCTGAAGAGGTTCTAGAAGGGAAGAAAGAATACTTGTAAATTTGTCGAAGTATAGTGAAAACTCAGACGAACTCTGAGGATTGGACGTAGCCCATGATTTGGGGTGAACCAGTATAAAAGTTGCAGCGTCTATCTTCTAACCTTTTACTTTATTCCATTTTATTTTTAAACAAGTATATAGAAGTTATTTGCGATTTAACTACATAACTAATTTTGTATAAATTTTTGTGGTATTCTTTTAACAAGTTAGAGAAGTTTTTAACAAGATATATTAAAGATTTTGTATTCACGAAAAGAATACACAATTCAACCCCCCCCTTTGTGTATCTCATATATTGTACGTGAATTCTATATTAACATGTGATTGACTTCAAAATTAGCTTCATTAAGTTAGATGCCATTGTATCATTAGTACATGTTGCATAAATGTATGTGTTATTGTGTGCATTGTTTGAGTTTGAGTTTGAGTTTAAGTTTGAATTTGTGGTTTTTTGTTTTTCTTGAGGAAAAGCAAAATTTTAAGTATTGGGATGTTGATAGTGTAAATTATACTATGTTTTGATAAATGTTTAATTGTGCTTTTGAGTATTTTTAGATGATTATCATGTATATAGGCTTAAAATTATGTTATTATTAGTGTTTGTTTATATTTTAAGTGTTTGTATGGTTTTGACCATGATTTGGATCTTAATTTTATGTTTCAAGAGGTGTTTGATGTGTGTTTGAGTGTGTGGAAACAAGAAATTGGTGAAAAGAGAATAATTGGAAGTATGGAAGCAGGCCATGATCGTGACTTCTATAATTTTTCTCCCTCCTTATTTTATAAATATAATGTCTTATGCTAATTTTGAATATCATTGAATCATTGAGATTACTGAACTTTAGATTTAATGCCTAATCAATAGTGTCTTTTATAGAGGTGGGAGTATTTCGCAAGTTGAGCCTTTATAGTATATTTCTCTAAATGCCTAATGAATAATTACAAATGAAGAATGTATGGTCTCTGGTCTTAGCTTTAAGACAAATTTTATAGTCGTTGAGGAATGGAAAGAGGTTTCATTATCCAAAATTTGGAGTCCATAATGTATTCCTGATTCATCCATTTCACCTAAAGGAATCTATAAATAGAAGACTTTAGGGATTATCGAAAGAGGACCAATCTTTTTTATATTCTTTTAAGGAGACTTTTTTTTTAAAAAAAATTTTGTAGAGATTTGGAGAAGAAGAAAAAGTATAAGAAGAAAGGAAGAACTCGAAGATCCAATTAGGAGACAGAATTTGACATCAATTTTTCTTCAATTTTTGTTTTCTTTCTCTTAAATCATAACTCAACCTTTATTTAAGTTCTTAGTTAATTTAATGATGTTCTAGATTTCTGTTTAAGGGTTACAATGTAATCAAATTATGAAGACTTGAATTTTCCTAATTTTAATTAGATTGATTTTTCATTCCAGTTTTATGTTGAATATTTCTTTCTATGATTAATGTAATTGTTTGATTAATAATAGAATGGCTTTTTATTCAACTTGAGATTACAAAGTAATGACTAAATTATATGTTGGTTGAAATATCATATCGTTGTCGTAAGATAAAGATATTTATGAAATTGTTTGTGGTGTTATTAATTTCTTATTCATTCATAGTTATTATAGAGATTTTTTAACTTGCTTATTGGAATATGTTATTGATGCTTAAAAAAGATTAACAATCATATTTGATAAATTCACTAGCAATATAAAGAATAGGAAATAATTGATTAAACTAAAAGATTCAAGTGGAATTGCATTCTTTGTTTACATTATTTGGTAATATAGATAATTTACCTCGATACATTAAGGGTCTTTTTCACTTTAGATAAACAACATTTTCCTTACATCAAATGGTTTCGATAGCATTATAATGTTCATTACATGTAATATTAATTTGTATAATAATTTTCATATTTGTTATCCTTTAATATCTTAGACACAATACCTGCGTCACTATTTTCTTCACTTCCTGAGGTAAGGATTATACCCCCCTCAAACTTGTAAAAAAATTTTATTAATAAAAAAGGATAACCATCCCCTTAAAGGTTCTGTCCCTATTTTGTTTTTAAATAATGAGAATTGGTAATTGAATGATTAAACAAGTAGCAATGAATTTTTTGATTAATCAATGATGAAAACTTAGTAATTACTTTATCCTTGTTTTTTTTCTCACTTCACCTTCTTTATTTAATAATACTTGAACCTAGATATCCAATAGTTATGATTCCCCTGTCTTGAGATCTAACCAAGTAATCCTATTTAAAATAAATAAGAATCAAATTGCAATCTCTCGATTTAGCAAAACTCTCTTAATTATCTAATTGGATTTGAAACTATCCTAAAGGTATTTAATAAATAATTAAGATCTCTCTTTAATTACCTATTAATATGATGTTTATAAATCTATTATGTTACCAGCTCTTACTGTACAATATAACACTGATAATTCAACCTAACCCTTTGATTCAGATCAAATATAAAACAATAAAAACTATATAGTATATCTCTATTAAATAAAAAATGTAAAAGTTTAACAAACAGTTCAAGAGTAATCCATAAAATAAGTTCAGTAATCCGTAGTTAAAACAATATATCCCAATTGAGTCATCATTCATATTCAAAAGTAATAAGGAAAGAAAGGAAAAAACTAGAATTATGAATTATGGATGTCTTCTCTTCTTTGTCCTTAAACTGGAAAAGTTTGCAATATTTGTTCTTAAGGAATTTTTTTCTCATTAAGCTCCTTTTTAATATTTTATAGTCACTTCTTTTTGTTCTTTTTTTTGCCTTTTGGACTTCTTAATCCTTATAGGGTTCTTTCTAGAGTTTCCACATTTTTTAATCCAAAAAATAGCCTCGAATCATCAAAAATATAAAAAGCCTCGTGACCTGGAAAGCTGTCTCTTACACAATCATGCATTGGCTACTTTACATAGATCATAACAGAAAGTCTTTAACTCTCCATCATACATTCTTGCACAGTTGTGCACATGATCGTGTTTACTTCCTTTATCCAACTTCTTCTTTATCTTTTTCTTGAAATTTCATGTCTCCACTCATCATAATATCTCCTAAAGTATGTATTATGATCATATTCATGGCCTAATTAACAGTAATCAACAAAACATACAAAAGCATAAATGAATACATAAATATGTATCCTAAACATCTACTTATCACTCAAGAAAACACTTAAAAACACATTCTACAACCTCTAAAACACATTATAAATCACACCTATTAGCTTTTCCAAGCTTAAAACCTTACTTATCTGTATGCAAAACTAAAACCACAAAACAAACAAAACATATAAACATACAAACACACAATCTTGCAAGAATGCAATAATGGTACAATAGCATCAAATCTCATGAAATTAACTTAGCCACAAAAATCGATCACTAAAAAGTTCCAACACACTAATTCGTTCTATTCATATCCAAGTACTTTGATTTAAATACACACATCAACCAAAATATTGACACCTTATTCATATATCTATATCACTTGTAAGCATTCACTCTTTTTTAGTTACCTTATTGAAAAGGTAAGCCATCACTAAGTACCTATTAATAGAAAGTTCTTAACATATTACAAGAAGATCAATAAGTTCACTTTTATTGAAAATACCATGTTTTCATATTTTTTTAATGATCACCTAGTCTTTTGACACGAAGGCAAACACTTTATCATAAATGTCCCCCAGTTACTGAAATAGGTTATGTTTTATTAAGCTTGGTTGGAGTTTCATTATAGCCTTTTGACGCAATGCAAACATTTATCACAAATTTCCCTAATTACTTAAGTATATCATAACTCATAACTGGCTACTAGCTCTATTCTTAAACAAAATTTTTAAAAAAGGGCCAATATAATAGGAAATTTATTTAAGAAATTTGTTCAATTTTTATATATATTAACCTATATTATTTCTTCCTAGTCAATCCATTTCCATGAAAACCTATTGATGAATCCTACTAAATTAAATTCATTCACTCATAAGTGCTTCTAAATAAGTGTCATAAAATGAAATAATAGGTACAATATTCTGATAAACATGTATATTCACCTCAAAAACACTCAAAACATAAGCTTTAAAAGCTAATGTTTCTTCATAATTTAAATGATAATATTCATATATAAGCTAATTCCTTTTAATTTCATGCTATTTACATAATGCAAAATTATGCAGTAATTATTTTACGCAATGCAAATGAAAACATAAATGCAAAATCACACATAATTGATCATGCAAATGCATATACGTCCCCACCTTAAAAAAATATGTTGTCCTTAATATGGAAAACGATTCACAATTAAAATCAAACACACATAACTAATGTAATAAGAAAAAAAAAAGACAAAGACAAAGACAAAGACAAAGATAGGAACACTTGTGGGAATGGTGGTGGTGGTAGTGGTGGTGGTGATGTCATCGGAGAAGGAATTTGGATTCTTGTATCATTAACTATTTCATTCATTGCTTGTTTGTTAGCTTTGTTTTCATATTACCTGGTTCAACTATGCTTTCATGACGTCTATTCTCTATTTAGTCTCTTGTTGTTTTCCATCATTTTGTTGAGGACTCATTCCTAACCTTCTTTTTATTCATCAAATTTCTCACTCAATGTTTCCTCGTGTTGTTATTGTAAGATAAAATTAGATCCCACATATCCTCTCCTTACAGATCAATGCTTAGATCCTGGAGTTCCATACCACGGGACTCTAGGATTTCTTCCTTCCTTAAGTGTGTATTATTGAAAAACTCAGAAGCAATAGAGGTTAGTCCAGAAATAACAATATCATGATATTGACCTAATGCAGTTATTAAAAATCCCATTCCTAAATAGCTATTATTTTTATTAATTGAAATAACAATTATATGGGAAATGTATGTGGAAGTGCAGACCGTAATTTTTTTTCCCATACACCAAAGTAAAAATAAATCCTTTTTAGAACACATTACTTTCACTTTTTTCATAAATAATGATACATGAATTTATGTAGCAACAAATCATTTGGATTCCTAATTACATTATTTGGTGCATTATAAAGGTTAAACACTTTTAGGATGGTTAATTTCTTCCAATATGTTATTGCTTAAAAATATTTATAGGATTATATTATTTTGGTAAATTATCTAACTTGTTTAGAACATAACTAAGAGTACTTTGAAATTCTAAGGTAAATTATTCATACATAACATAATCACATTGAACAAACTTTTCCCAATTAGTTTTTATACTCAAAGATTCCACCTTTTCTTTTAACCCTAATTCTTCCAAAGTTTCTAAATCAAAATAATGAGGTGCAATAATAATTTTAGAGTGAAGTTTTGAAATTTCTTACCTTGTTTTTACAAGAATACCGGTAATGGAGCTCTAAAATCTGCAGACAAACTATATTAACCACTTTCAAATACCTTCACTTTTCTGTTGGATTCAGAGCTTCTTATAAGTTACTTCACTCTTGGTACCATCTTCTATGTGAAAACCTATAAAATAACAATTTAGAACATAAAAATTATGCAAGAAAAGTTACAAAAAAATATGCTCTCTAATACTAAGAAAAATGATTTGTAATGCAAAAAATCACTAAATCTATAGGTAAACTAGGTAAAAATAGTAGACATTGGAACAAAAGCATGAAGTTTGCTTTAAAATTAAGTGAAAAACAAGTGAAAAAGAGGTGGGAGCTGCCAGCTAAAGATAGAAGAGGTGAGAGGAAGAAGAAAGGAGAAAGAACCATTTAAATAAGCTAGGCTTTGGGGGTTTAAAATCCATGTTTGCACGATTATGACCCTTGCATAATCGTGTAAGACTTGTACATAATATGTCTATCATCATCGTGTTTATTGGAATATTGCATGATTGTCCAAAATTACACAATCATGAGAAAGAGAGTTTGCTACATTTTTTGCACAATTGTGTATTTTTCCAAACACTTTGACACACTTCATGCATGAACATTCGTAAACCAAACTCACTCAAAAATCATAAAAATATTGTGACAAAACACACACAAAATTACAAAAGCCTATCTAAAACATAACATGCTAATTTTTAGGGTCATTAGCTTTACCATTTCAGCTTAATTTTTAACCAAAAGAAAGAAAAGAAATGAATTCCCATTTATGTGAATATAATCCTAAAAATTGGTTTGTATTGATGACCATTAACCTTGAATGTTTCCTTTTTATTGTTCTCCAATTTTAAAGCTCTATGATTGAATACTTGAGTCACTTTGAAAGGACTACTCTAACATGAATCGATCTTTCCAATAAACAATTTCAATCTTGAGTTAAATAACAAAACCGCATCTCTTATCTTGAATTCCTTCCTCTTAATACAAGAATCATGTCATTTTTTTAACCTTTTCCTTATATAGCAGTCTCTTTCACCAACTATCTTCCAATTAAAATCTAGCACTTTAATAGCCTAATATACCTTATGCTCTAACTCCATGGGTAAGTGAAAAGCTTAATTTCCCATGAACAATTAAGAAGGGTATTATACCAATGGGTGTCTTGAACGCAGTTAGATATGCCTATAAAGCATCATCAAGCTTTCATGCCCAATCTTTCCTATGAACCATTAATGATCTTCTCTAGGATTCTTTTTAGCTCTCTCTTAATAACCTCTACTTGTCCACTTGTTTACGGAAGATAGGGCATGGCCACTTAATGGTAGATTCCATCCCAAAGCTTCAATTTTTTTTTTCAGAAATGTGCTCCTCCATCAGTTATGATTGCTCTCAGTACTCCAATTCTATTGAATATCCTTTTAATGAATTTTGGTATCACTTTACCATCGCTAATTGGAGTTCCTATAACTTTATCCTATTTTGATACATAATTTACTTCCATTAAAATGTATGTGTTTCCTATAGAGGATGTGAAGGGTGTTATAAAATCCAATCCCCACACATTAAACACTTGAAACTCTAAGATGTTGGAAAGGGGCATCTTGTATCTCTTTCAAATTCTCCCCACTATTTAGCTTATATTGCATTGCATCACATACTCACGAGCTTCCTTGAACAAGTTAAGCCAACAAAATTCACATTCCAATTCTCAAGTGTCCATCTTATTTGCTCCATAATGCTTTGCATAAGTAAAATTATGATAATTTATTGGTATTTCTAATATCTCCTCCTCTGGAACATATATCCTAATCATTCCATCAATATAATTTTTATACAATATTGATTCATCCCATAAATAGAGAGTATAGTCATACAAGAACCTCTTTCTTTGTTAATAACGCAAATCAAGGGAAAGGATACCAACTGCAACATAATTTGCTATATCAGTATAACATGGAACAAATAGGTGGTTTATCATCATCAAAGATTCATTGGGGAATTACTCATTGATTTTTTCACCCTATTGTAGCTTCCCTCCTTCAAGACATGATAGTTGATCAACCACTTAGTTCTCTAATATCTGTATCAAATTCTTGTACAAGCAGCATCGTTTGGATAAACCTCAGCTTTGTACCTTTCTTAGTGAAGAGGTATCTCAACGTCATATGATCTATATAGATAACCACATTAGACACCAAAAGACAAGATCGTAACTTGTCATATATGAATACTAGTACTAGTAACTCCTTCTTAAGAATGGTGTAATTCAATTGGGCTCTCAATAAGTCTTGCTTGAATAGTAGAAGATAAGTGTAAATTACATTGTATTTTAGGGTATAGTTTGATAAATGTTTAGCCATTAATTCAACAATTTTGTATGTGTTTAGGTTAGAATTATGTTGTTTTCTTAATTATTTGTGTTTTAAGTGTTTTATGGGTTAGTACAAGCCTTTAATAGCTTAAATATTATATTTTTAAGGCACCTTGATGTGTTTGCCAATGTTTCAGGGTTAGTATTGAAGAATGGAGTAGTTTTGGAAGACATTCGGGCTGAAACAATGGTTATAACATAAGGCTCAGATGTGGGCCACGAATATGGCCTGTTTTGGGAAAACACACAGTCACTTACAAACTTCACATTTCAAGGGACCTTTTGGACCTTTTAGATCCTAAAAAGACCCTAAGGTTACCTAAAACATAAAATACTATTTAAAGAACATTAAGAGGAGCAAAAAAGGAGCTTTTGCTTCAGCCACACTTGAACCTTAAAGAGAGAATACCAAGAGAGAGGAAGAAAAAGAAAGAAGGGGAAGAAGAGGAAAATGAAGCTGATTTGACGTGCTTTCCAGATTGGCAGGTTTCCCAACATCGCTGCCTTCCTGTAATATCCCATTACCCATGTTGAGGCTAGAATAGTATATATGAGAGTTTATTAAGATTAAGAAAAATTCATTTCATGCTCATGCATAATGTTAGCATACATGCACGTGAATTTGAATTTTTACACACATTAAAATAATTATATATGCATTCATTGACAATTTTCAGGTATAATTGATTTATATATGTGAAAGGTGATTTTTATTGAGAATTGTGGTTTTTATATGTTGAAAATTGATTTGGAGAGTGTAGTTAGTGATTTAGAATTTTTGGTGAATTTTAGGAAAAACTTTTGAAATTTTGGATAATTTTTCGACTAGGAAAAATGCCAAGTGACAGAATAATTGATTAATGGCAGTCGAAATAAGAGTCAAATGATAGTGAAAATTTTTATAAATGACATTTGGATTTAATGACATATGTCATTGAAATTTGGAGACAATTGGAGTAGGAATTGGAATTTAAATGGACTAGTTAATTAAAAGAAC
>JAOQML010060071.1:0-24392 GCA_027568935.1 Erythroxylum urbanii
ACATTACATGCCATCATTAAAAGACAACCATTAAATCATTTAATGGTAAGATCATTACTCCATTTAATGATGATAAATACCATCTTTATTTAGCAATTAAATGCTAAATGTGCAGCTGCACATTCAGCCCTAATAAAACCAAAAATTCACCTTCCATTTCTTTAAAAATTTTGTTTTAATTTAATTAATCTAATTAATTAAATTAAACCAAAGTTCAGCCCATTTGTAAATGTTCATTTGGGCTTTTAATTAACCATTAATTATTACAAGCCTAACATTCAACCATGGGCTTTAAAACCTCCATTTATATTTCTTACTTTACTTGATAACCTTCCTTGAAGCCTAGTGGGGAATCTTATTAGACTCAGATAATTTAAGATCTAATACGCCCAGAATTAATTTAATCTCATCAGAATTAATTCTAGGTTATTAACTAAATGTCATTCCACTAAAGACAATTAATTGAACTCTTAAATTACTAAATATTATGAGAACATATATTTCAAATAAGATGTTCAATTGTAAACCCTATTGTGAACCTTATTATAGTCATCCGCACAATAAAGGTAAAATTACCATTTTACCCTTATATTGGTTTTTCCTTCTAGATCTCCCATTTTACTCTATATGGTGATTAAGACTTGATGAGTAGCTAGTCCATCAAACTCCAGCCGCCAGTTTAATCACTAATTTCCATAAAACATCTAGAAGTGATTATATCATTATAAACTCTTTATTTGAGTGAATGTTCCCAGATACATGTTTCAATTAATAATTCCAACATGCAGTCACTGGATTAATACTCTTTAAAAATCTATTCCGATCATATCAATAAATATAATGAAACACATATGAGTTCACCACTCATCAAGATTGTGGTCCATAATAAGCAAACGCTAAAATGTATGTTTTAGGATTAAAATAATAACCTACTTTATTCAATAAAACATATATGATTCCATATTCATTTAATAGTGGCATTATCAATAGTTAACTACTATTATAATATGAAACACATCATTCCCTTGAAGGAAACTCCTTTACTTACATGGAAATAAATCACAACACTACAATCTAAACTATAATTAAGCGACCACCTTGATTATTCAACTGTGAATTAATTAATTTTGATTATAATAATATACATGTTTCCCATACATCTCTATGTATATGTATATTTCTTACAAAAGAATCTAGGTACCTTATGACTAGATATATAATGCTCATAAAACCCAAACTCTTTTGTTTTATTAATAATAAATATTTTCATTACAAAAAGTAACTGGAAGAAAATTAAGTTATAAGTAAATACATTTACTTTCTAGGGCACTATATTTACATAACTCCAACACTTGCCATAGCCTATCTAAACGTATATAACCATCATACATATGCACCCCATCGTATAAAATCTCATCAAATTTCTCCTATTGAAGAGTGAAACTAAAACTAGTTTGTCCACATTCACTTCTCTATAATCATTCAACCATTGAAGTATATATGGCATATAATGCTTTGAAGTAGACAAATTAGTTTCAAAACCATCACCTTACTAGTTATTTAGTGCAACTTTATCTATTTAGGATACTTTGAAGTAGGCAAATTCAGTTTCAAAACCATCACCTTGCTAGATACATTAGTGAAACTTCTTCTATTTATAATCATGCTACATACCTTTCCTTGGATATGATAACCAGTATGAGAGATGTTTTCGTGTTGTACATCTTCCTCTTCCTTCACTGGCACTTTTAATGGTTTCCTTATAACTAAGACTTCTCTTTCCACTAGATATCTTTATCCATGACTCTCAACATCATTTGATGTTAATTCATCATTAGATTTAACCTTAAACTCGATGTCTCCATTTCCCCTTAAAACTATAGCACATCGATTTGGACATTGAGAAGCAATATGTCCCCTTCTTAAACACTCAACACATTTAATATCTCTATTTTAAATTTAGGAATCAAAAATACCTTTTTTCTTACTAGAGCTGACATCCTTAATCTTGGAAGGCTCAAAATTTGGCTTATTGTCACCATTGGAATTGTAATATGCCTTCTCCTTCTTTTTACACTAATTTAATTTTCAACTAGAACCCTAATCCTACCTAACTTGCATAGAAACCTTTCTTTTGAGTTACTTTTCCACCTTTATGGCTATGTGAACCATATACTCAAGCTCTATATAATGCTACAATTCAACCACATTGATTATATCTTTGTTCAACCCTTATAAGAATCGTTCGATGGCTCCCTCCCTATCCTCCCTTACATTAGCTCAAATCATGGCAATCTCCATCTTTTTATGGTATTCTTCAACACTTTTGCTTCCTTAAAAAAGCCCTTGTAATTTTACAACTCTTTATAATAATGATTCATAAAAAACCTATTTCTTGTTATACACTTCATTTTTTCCTATGTATTAATGGGCCTCTCTCAGTTTATTCTTCTAACTAAAATAATCTGGTCTTACTAAATAATTGGATAATTAGTAAATTCAACAACTGTACGCTTAAGATTATTCTCCTTAGAATAATTATAGCAACGAAAAATTAACTCCACCTTCTTCTCCCACTCTAAATAAGCTTCTGGATCATTCTTCCTTTAGACTAGAGGAATATTCATGTTGATGTTTACCAAGTCTTGGTTATAAGCAGCACACCACCCTTCAAACCTCCTACCACCTCTAACATTATCGAATATGGACAACAAGTCATCATTATCAAATTCAACATCATCACCGCAATTGTCATCATATGACTCATTATCACCATACCTTACTTTCTAACATTAGGGACATCATGAACTCACCTTTTTTCGAAATCCGGAATTTCAGTGTCTTGTCTATCCATTCTATTCTTTATCTCTCCATAAATATTAGTAATGTTCTTAAATTATTGTTGCATTGCTTTGAGTATGAACAAGTCATTCTTTTCTCATTCCTTAAACACCTTTATTTTTGGAAGTCATATTTGTGAATTTCAAAGAAAATTAGAAAATAACTCACTAACACTCCTTTATTTGTTTTTCTCTCAAATTAATGTCACTTAACCCTCATGTTTGCAGTTTTGAATAACTTTTGATGTAATAAACTCACCCGATAAACTTTTACCACTCAAACTTAATCTTTTAGCCCTTCAAAGAACTAACTAAATAAATCTAAAACAAATTAATCTTAAGCGAACCAACTCATAATTATGAAGTAAATGAGTTGATTTTATGATAAGTGTGGCATAAGGATCAAAAAAAGAAATGAAAACGAAATGGACCAATGTTCAAACTTGACAATATTGTGATTTATTGAGCTCAATGAACCAAATATACATTTTAGATTATTAAAAAATTTGACCACCTTATATTCAAGTATCCTAGTATCATCGAAACCAAGCACATTCTAATTTGTGCCTTTTTTTCTTCTTCTTCTTCTTTTTTTAAACTGCAGATCAAAACTTCAACTAGAAAACATGTAGAAACTACTAGAATAGCCTCAAAAATTCAAATGAACCTTTCAAGAATAAAAGAAGAGTAAAGAGCATAAAAAACACATAGAACATACATTGGGTGTATGGAACACAAAAAGACTCAAAACTTAAAGAAACAAAGAATTTTGAACAAAAAAAATCACAAAAGATGAATCTGACCAGAAAAATGAAGAAGAGACACTTAGAGAAAATGTAAAGTCACAAATGAATAAAGAACACACATAAATAATTTTTTATAGATAACTCAAAAATGATAGACCTACCTGATTTAAAGGTTGAAACTCTTATATCAACTAATGTGAAGCCCATAAGGACGAAGCCTTGAAACCTACAATAAGCAAGAATAGATTTTACCCTAAGAAAGATAAACTAAGTTATGTGAATAAAAACTCAAACTCAAGCTTATAAAGAATCATGAAAAAAAATTAAAAGAAGGATATGGACACCATACCTCGAAATAGATAAGAACGGGAGTGATAAGTCGAGTTTTGAACATCACAATATTAATCTTGATAACTTCAAAAGTTCAATGAAGAATATAAGAGAATTTTTTCTCTCAGTTTTCATAAAATTTCAAGTATGATTTTTTAGTGCAATAATATGCCTATTTATAGGCTCTCTTACAATTCCAAGAAAAGGGGAAAAATTAAATCTTTTGCACTCCCAAGAATACTTAGAAACTCAAATATTGCCTAGAAACTCATATAATACCTGTGAACTCAAATAAGTCTAGAAATTTAAATAAGTTTTGTGTAAAAACTCAAATAAGAAAGCTAAAAAACTCCAATCTGCCTAGAAAATTTGTACAGGGCATCCATAAAGCATTGTTTAAGAAATTTATGACTCATTTGAATTTAACAAAGGTTTATTAAGTACTTAAGGCATATGAGTGACATGCTAGCAACCTTTTCCATCTTCCATGCTTATTTTCTAACCCAAAATAACTTTTTTGGCCTAAACTTTTAATCAGCCCATTTAGAGCTTTTTTAATCTTCTTAGCCTTTGATCTTTTAATTAGATCATCATCAATATGTAAAACGTCTTTGTAATGAATATTAATCACCTAGCTTGCAACCTGATTAGGTCCAACCCATCTTCAATCTGTGCTTATTGTGATCAAAGATACTCCTTTTTATCACCAAAGACCCAAACTTTCTACTATTAGGTATTAATAAATTTTTTAAAATTAAACCAAAATTTAATGAGTTTTTGTCAATATTGGAGGAGTTTATAGGTAAGCGGACTAGCTATTATTCATAGAGCAAGTGAGGGAGAAAGTGAACTAGAGGAAAGAGAGCATAAACCAAAAGAGAAAGAAAAATAAAACAAAGACCGAGGAATAAAACATGGAATAGATGATGAAGAGATGAATAGTGAAGAAGAAAGTGAACTAGAAGGAATAATAGAAAAAGGGAAGAAGTGACAGTGAATAGAGGAGGAAGCCATAAGAAGAAGTAAAACTATAAATTAGGATTCTTTTTATATATAGTTGGTCTTTGAGTTTGGTTTGACAGTAAGTCCTTGCTGGATTTGAAGTCTAAAAGATAAAAATAATAGTTTACACCATATATCAATTGATTGGTTATGGTTATATGAGATAATTATTTAAATTCAATCCTTATCTATGCATATTTATTTAATTAATTGAAATATAATATAAACTTTATAGGATAAATGCACATTGTAAATGAAATTATAATAAGATCATTATTATAAGATTCAAATTGCATTTATTTATTATCCCTAATTGTTTTTAGTCATTGTTCTATTGAGAATGGACGTTAATAGAGTATACTGGTATATGATTTGTTTCTTATGAATGAAGTAGTCACTCTTATAGACTGAAGTATATATATACTTAAAGAAATATATGGGTATTTGTTAAACAAAAAGTTAACCAAATTGACTAATTATAAGATTTTCACTCGGATCATTACTTATACATCTACGAAAATTCTCATGTTAATAATTTTATAAGTAATCCTTTGACTTAATATTTTCAAAGTATCTCATATAGAGATTTTTATATCTTGATACTACTTATGACCTATCTTAGTCAAAGTAGCTTAATTGGTAACTATTGGATATAAAATGAACTATATGCAGGTAGTTGAGTAATTAATATAGGATTGATCATCCTAAAGTGATTAAGAAAATGTTCTTTTATTGTAAATTAGTATTGATTCGGGAGATCCTTGACAAAAGTGGAATGATACTTCGAAAATAATTTTTAATCTTCATTAATTGAATCAACTATTAATGGTAGATAATTGATATGAATAGACATAAATAGAATAGACATTAGTTTCAGGCTCTATGTCTATATTGTATATTGAAAAAACTGAATTAATTATATATGAAAAATTTAGGTATTGAAAATTTAGTCAAAACTACATTGACGTTCCTAATATTTTGGTAGTTATAATATATTAAAAACATGAGTATTGATCTATGAATATAAATTATTTAATTTGATAATTAAAGATAAATTAAAGGGTTTTAATTTATCTAATCCTGAATATGATTAAGGGTTACAACTTATATTTATTGTGAACATATCTAGGAACTTAATGAGTCACACACAAAAAGTAGTTAATGAGAGAAAAGGTAATTTAATTAAGATAGTCTTGATTGTAAATTTTGAAAAACTTTAGGATTGAATATTACAAATTTAATAAATAAGGACCAATATGAAAGATTTGATCTTATTTGAGTATAATTTGTATTTAATTAAAATTCTTATAATTTTAATTAATCCTTAATCATAATTAAAATTTTATTTCTATTAAATTATTAAAAAATTTAAACCCTATTATAAAGATAAATCCTAACCAATAATTAGGTTCAAAGATTTAGAAAATCAGAGTTGAGAAGTTTAGAAATCTTATGAGATTGAAATCCTCTAAAACATGAATTCAGAATCTTACGGGCCGAAACTTTTCATGCTCTTCTTAGTTGCCTTAATGGTGAAATATGTCAGTGTTTCACTTGCAATTCGTTTCCATTGTCTCCTCTCACCTCTACTTCTCTTTCTAGTTTTTCTCATTCTTTGCTTCATTGTTTGTTTAACTTACCTTAGCCCTTCAAATGCTTCAAGGACTCATGATTAGTATGAATGACAAACTCCTTGGGCCATAAGTAATGCTGCCATGTCTCCAAGGCCTTCACTAAAGCATGCATCTCCTTGTCATAAGTTGGACAATTTAAGGCTACCCCATTTAGTTTTTCACCAAAATATGCAAGGGGTTAGTTATATTGTATTAAAACAACCCCAATCCCTATACCTGAGGTGTCACACTTAACTTTAAAAGTTTTAGCACAGTTGGCTAGAGTAAGTAATGGTGTTGAACTTAGCTTATCTTTAATCAAATTAAATGTTAATTCTTGTTCATTACCCCACTTAAATCTAACATTCTTTTTAACAAGTTCAATTAATGGTGCAGCAATGGTGCTAAAATCTGTAACAAACCTTTTATAAAAGCTAGTCAACCTATGAAAGCTTCACACCTCAGTTATAGATTTAGGTATAGGCCACTCACGAATAGCCTTAATCTTTTCTTCATCAACCTTTGTTCCCTTAGCACTAACAACATATTTAAGAAACATAATCAGATTAATACAAAAGGAACATTTTTTGAGGTTTGCATACAACTTCTCATCATACAAAACACCTAGAACTTTTTGAAAATGTTCAAAATGCTCATCTAAGTTGTTACTATAAATCAAATTTTCATCAAAGTACAAAAAAATAAACTTACCAATAAATTCACATAAGACATGGCTCATCAATCTCATGAAAGTACTAGGGGCATTAGTTAACCCAAAAGGCATAACTAGTCACTCATATAATCCATACTTAGTCTTAATGGCAGTTTTCCATTCATCACCCCTCGCATGCGAATTTAATGATAAATAGACTTCAAATCAATCTTAGAGAAAATACAAGAATCTTGTAATTCATCAAGCATATCATCTAACCTAGGAATGGGATGACGATGTTTTACTATAATTTTATTAATAGCTTTACAATCAACACACATTCTCCATATTCCATCCCTTTTAGGTACAAATAGAATAGGAACTAGACATGGATTGAAACTTCCTCTCACATACCCTTTAGCTGGCAACTCCTCAACTTGCCTTAGAAGTTCCTTTGTCTCCTCAGGATTGCTCTTATAGGCTACTTGGTTAGGAATTGATGCACTGGGAATGAAGTCAATTTCATGTTCTATTCCCCTAAGTGGTGGTAAACTGTTGGGAACTTCATCAGGAAAGTCATCAGCGAATTCCTGCAAAAGAGCAATCCCTTGATGGTGTAAGATCACTAACATGAAAATATGCCCCTTTGTAAAAAAGTACAATCATTGGCTATTTTGAACAAAAAACTTTCATAACCTCACTTTCTTTTGCATAAAACTTACCTTTTTCTCTCTTACTCTTGAGGCTTTCCTTTTCTTCCCCTTTTGTGATTATTGCCTCTTTTTCATATTTATTCTTAATCTTTCTTTTTAACATTTAGGCTTATTCTTTCCTTGTTCACACTCATTTTTTATCCTCACTTGATCTTGATATACTTGTTGAGGTGTTAATGGCACAAGAGTTATAGGTTTCCCATGCATTACAAAAGAGTATCTATTCTTGAATCCATCATGCATAACCCTCTTATCAAACTTCCGTGGTTGACCTAAAAGCAAATGACTAGCATGCATAGGTGTAACATCACAAAGTGCCTCATCATGATACCTACCAATGGAAAATGACACCAACACTTGTTTATTAACCTTGACTTCTCCGCACTCATTCAACCATTGAAGTTTGTAAGGTTTAGGATGCTTAGTATTAGGTAGTTCTAATTTTTCAACCAAAAGATTGCTTGCTACATTATTACAACTTCCCCAATCTATAATCATGCTATATACCATGTCTTTGATGTTACAATGTGTGTGGAAGATGTTGTCTCGATGTGCTTTATCCTCCTTCATCACTTGCACATTCAAAGCTTTCCTAGTGACAAGGATTTCTCTAGGAACTGGATACGCTTCATCATCGATCATCTCCAATTATGCATGCAATCATCATTAGATTCACATTCGGTCTTAACATTACCATCTCCTCTCAAAATCATCACTCACTTATTTGGGCGCTAGGATGCATTGTATCCCCATCCTAAAAGCTTAAAACATTTAATATTTCTGCTTCTAAAGGTTTGGGAGTTTTACTTACCTTTAACTAGGCTAGAACTAGCATCCTTACTTTTATATGATTTAGACTCGCTTTTAAGATTAGCTTTATCATCCTTTTTACTCCAATTCAGTTTCCAAAAGGAAGAACATGAATTCTACTTGAACCATATTGATCGTTATTCTTTGAGTTGCCTCTCAATCTTCATAGCCATATGGACCATATCATCCAGCTCTATATAATGTTGCCACTCTACCAAATTTGCAATTTCCCAATTTAAGGCATGCAAAAATTATGCCATGGTTGCCTCTCTGTCCTCCTCCATATTAGCCTTAATTGCAGGTATCTCAATCTCTTTGTGGTACTCCTCCACACTCCTAAATCCTTGGTTAGGCTTTGCAACCTTTAGTACAAGTCCTTATAGTAATGACATGGAATGAATTTTCTCCTCTCCTCATAATAGCCTTCATCTCCTCCTAAGTTTTAATTAGCCTCTTACGATTTTGTCTTCTAGTCAAAACAAGTTGATCCTACTAAACAATAGCATAATCAGTAAACTTAACAACAACAAGTTTTATCTTTTTCAGTTCAAAGTAGTTGTGAAAATCAAAGATCAACTCCATTTTCTTCTACCAATCTAAGTATGCATTAGGATCATTCTTGCCTGAAACAATGGAATCTTCATTTTAATGTTCCTAAGTTTCGATTGTAAAGATCTATCCTTTTCCCCCTTCAACCACCTCTATCTTGATCAAATCTGTTATTGGCCTCTCCTGCATTAAAATCATCACTGTCATCTTCCTCCTTTTGTTCAACATGATATTGTAGCCTTTCTTGGCTATGTATAACTGTAACTTCACAAACTTGATTCCTTTGTAAAGAAGCATGGTAACATCCTGTCTTTCCATCTTGTCAAAATTTTCACCAAATCTAACCTCCATGCACTTAAAGTTTTGACGAAAAGTTCGCAACTTGAATGTCTCTCTTATCTTTCCTTCTTCAGCCATTATAACAATTTGACAAAGAATGAATTTACAAAGAAAGAAACCTTACAAGTATTTTGCTCAATAAGTGTTTCACTCTTTTAAGGCTTTTAATTAAAATGTAATCGCTCTTGCCTTTTACCATTCAATTCCCATAAATTAGTCCTTTAGAAACTCAAGAAACTTTGATAAAAAGAGATTACCTTGTAATACAAACCCAACTTATCCAAAGGACTCAACCAGATTAAGGAACAAAGAAAATTGAACGAGGGTAAGGGCTTAAACAATGAAATGGGACAAGTTAGCAAAGAAAAGAAGATGAAATATAGATTAATTAAAGAATAGAATACTAATTTCAGAATTTAGTTAGGAATAAGCAAATCAAGTACTTCGTTTTTTGCTCAACTCAAATATGCCCCTTTTTTAAACAAAAACTAAGCCTTCACTATTTTCTTCATCCTTATAATTTAATTTTTTCTTTTATTTTTTTCCTGCTTCCTCTCTCTCTTTTTTTTAACAAATCACAATTGAGGAAATCAAAAGAAGCGATAAGGAACAGATATGAAATAATAAGAAAGAGAAATCAATTTAGAAAATAAAAAGATGACTAGATCTGCAAAGTTTGAGGAAATAAGAGAAAAGATTGCAACAAGAAAAACAACCAAGATTTGCAAGAAACGTGTATGGAAGAAAACAACCAAGATTTGCAAGAAACATGTATGGAAGGAAAAAAAACCAGATTTGTAAGAAATGTGTATGGAAGAAAACAACCATATTTGCAAGATTTTGCAAGAAATGGATATGGAAGAAAACAACAAGATTTTCAAGATTTTCAAGAAATGTGGAAGGAAAGCAAGAATCAAAAGCAACATGAAACGTGAAACAAAATAAGTAATATGCACTAAACTGATTTCGGATAACCTATGTTTTTATACCAACTGGTGTGAACCCTGTAAATTGAGAACTAGGAACCCACAAACAAGTTATTGAAAGGAATTTCCAGAAAAGATAAATTAGTTTTATTTTTAAGATAAACCTTGACCAATGTTTAAAGAAATATGAACCAAAGTTATAAAGAACGATATTTATGCCACACTATAGGAAAAAAAGAAATTGAGAGTAATTAGTTAGATGAACCCATAAGAAATAAACTTATAAATTCCAAGTTTAATTAAGAACCAACAAAGTGAATAACGTCACCAAAAATGTAAAGAAAATTCCAATATAAATTCTTGTACAAAGATGATGATTATATAGGCTAAAGAAAACCTACTCTATCTTCTAGCAATAATTTGTTCCTGAAATAAGGAAATCCTTAAGATTTAGGAAAGCCTTTTCAAAACTAATTCCTAAAGCCAAATATAGAAAGTGGACTTTTAGCCAGCCCAAATAAGTTAGAAATCTCCTAAACTCATCAAAATAACATAGTCTTCTAATTAGGCCAAATCAGCTTCTATTATTGGTTGTTTAATCTAAACATCCTTAATCAATCCATTAAGAGCTTCCTTCATCCTTTTAACTTTAGCTTGAGTTATTAGACCTCTAATAGGCATAATTTGCGTGATGTTTTAGGATTGAATTTGTGATGTAATTAGTGTGAATTTGAGTGTTGGGTGTGTGTTTATGTGTTTTATTATATTAGTTTGTGTGTTTTAGTATTTTTATGGGTTATATTAAGTCTTTGAGCTTAAATGTTATATTTTAAGGTGCCACGATGCGTTTGTTAGTATTTTAGGGTAAACGGTGAAGAACGGAGAAGATTCGAGGAGTTTTGGGTCAAAGCCATAGGCCACGATTGTGCACAGCAAGGCACGATTATGATAGAGAGCATACATCCAGGCCACGATGCTCTCTGCCATGATTGTGCACTTAAGGCTATGATCGTGACAGAAAGATCAAGGAGCTGGCCATGATTGTGGCAAGTAGGGCCACGATCGTGGCCGCCCTGCGTCGAGCTGACTAAAAAACTTAAGTTTTGTAATATTTCTTAGACTGTTTTGACCCCAACTTTGACCTAGAGTCTCAAAAGTATAAATAGAACTTCATAAGTCAAATGCGTGGAGAGAACGCCTTATAAGAACTTTGAGTAGCCACCTAACGAAACCCTAAAAGAGACCTTAAGAGATTGAGAAAGAGACGAAGGAAGAGAGAAGTGGAGATGACGCAGACAGGACGTGCTTCCCAGATTAAGAAGCATTCCGAAGTCGTGGCCTCCTATCTTCCCATCACAGTTTTGGTTCCTGTGTATTTCAATTTTATTTGATTATAGAATTAATATAGATGGTTGATTATAGACTGCGTTGTGGTTGATGTTCTATACTCACCTTTGGATTATTATTTTTGACTTAATGAAATCTGATCATTTTATATGTTTATTGAATTAATTGTGATTTATTCTGCGCTTAATATCTTGATAATAAACTGAGAGGGTGAATCAAGAGAAAACGATTAATTTGGGCTAACGAGAGTTGGGCAATTAATAGATTTGGAATTAAATGAAGTTGGTAAATCATGTATAGAGAGATCACATTATGTTTCCAATTGTTTAGTAGAGAACATAAGAACTAATTATGTTTTGAATAGGTTTCATAATTGAGAGATTACAACTTCCTATAATCTAATTAGGGTTTATACCTTAGGGTTCAATTATAACTTGAGAGAGAGTAGTACCCTAGGATCTTCAAGAACTGTTAATTCAATAAATCATAATTAGTTAGGTGTCATTAAAGATAGGTCATTTTCCCTTTCTCTCTTTCAGTAAACTCATTAGGTGGAACTTGGGTGTGTGATTTTGTAATTGGCTAAATTCCATTACTATTCAATTTTGTATTTAATTTGTTTATTGTCATCATGATCGTTTTAAATTTTGTGTTAATAGTTAATTGTTACTTTTGATTATTGATTTGGTTTATTTGGTCTAGTCAATTCTTGTGTTTTAAGTTATTATTTGTTATTTATTGTTTAGTAGTGCTTTCGACCTTAGATTTAGGACGAGTTAGCCCTCCTCGTGGGATATATACCTTAGGTACTATGCGAACAACCCGTGCACTTGTAGAATTTACCAATGTTATAAGTAGGAAAAACTTAAAGCGTGTAACCTTATGATCAAGTTTTTTTCATCGTTGCCAGGGAAGGTAATTTAGTTCTCTAGTTTAAGGCGTTAGAATAGTTTATAATTTTTATTTTTATTTTGTTCATTGTACTTAGGAATCGTGCTTTTGCATGAACACAAGATTCATGAGGGGTTCGAGTCGTGCAGCTGAGACATTAGATTTCAACATCATGCGATTAGAACGAACCCTTAGGAAAGCTTGACGAGAGGAAAAAGAAGAGATAGAAAAGTCAACAATGGCTGAGGAATTTTAGAGAAATGTGGATCAGGAAATTAACCCTAAAAGGCAACAATAGAGGACCTTATAGACTTTATAAGGCCAGGGTTTAACTTAACGAATCAAGGAGTGGCTTGACCGCCTGTTCAAGCGGTCTTATTCAAAATTAAGCCAGCCCTCCTAAATATGCTTTAATAGAATGTCTAATTTTATGGACTGGCAAATGAAGATCTGAACGCACACATCGTTAGTTTCCTCGAGAACTATGATACTTTTCAATATCACCAGATGTCGAACGATGCTTTTAGGATTAGGTTGTTCCCTTTTACATTTAGAGATAGAGCAAAGGCTTAGTACCATTCACTGAGACCCACTAACGTTACGATGTGGGAGCAACTTATACGTGTTTTCCTAGATAAGTACTTAATATTAACGAAGACTACAAAGATCATAATGGAAATTACTAATTTCCAATAAGGTGCGGGGAGTCAATTTGTAAAGCGCATTATAAAGACCTGCAAAGAAGATGCCCACACCATAACCCACCAAAGGAATTCCTTCTGTAGAAGTTCTACAATAGAGTAAACCCACCTACTAGAGGCACGATCAATGTCATGTCAAGAGGATCTTTTATGAGAAAGACAATTGATGAAGCAGAGGATTTGATCAAAGAGATTTCCAGTAAAAGCTGTCTATAGGCGAGTGAGAGAAGTAGGCAACCTACAACCTTTAGAGAGTAGAAGGAAGTTATCGCAGTTAATCAGACGATGGAGATGTAAGCTAAGATCGATAATTTGACTTGACAACTCAACAATATAAAGGCATCGTCTTCAGCTTAAGTAAAGGCCATATAATTGAAGTGTGACTTATACGGTCAAGTAGATCATGATACTGTGGACTGCTACCTAATAAGAGAGAATAACCAAGAGAAAGTAAACTACATGGGGTCGTAATATGGACGAGGAGGGGGAAACAATCCCTAATTGAACACCTACAACGGGTGGAAGAATCACCCTAATTTTTCCTGGTCGAACAATAATACTGGAGGGCAGTTCAGGCCTCAGGGCAATTGAGCTTCTAGCAGGATAAAGTAAACTCAATGGATTCGAAGTTAGGCAGGATTTTGGACAAGATAGGAGGTATAGAGGAGGCACATAGGAGGCTCGAGAGTAAATTCGAGTGAGTTACAAAGAATCATGCCTTGTTTATACATAATTTAGAAGTCCAAGTGGGCTAGTTAACAGAAGCAATGTCGAATTGGAATGTTTAAACTCTTTCAAGCAACACCAAGTCCAATCCAAAGGAACATATTATGGTCATAACTCAGACTCAGGATGGAGAAACTGCACAAATGCAGGGAAAGGTAGGGGATAAAGGAGAAGGTAAAGAAGACCTTCCATATGAGCCCACAATGGAGTTAATTCAAGTAACTCGACGGGTATTTAAATTCCCTATTACACAGCAACGAGAGCTATATGCAAAGAGGGAAGCAGAAAAATTACAAGAAATTAAGCATAACATGATCGAGGAAGTGTCTGACCGAATACAGTCAAAGCTCAAACTATAAGAGTTTGTCAAGAAGAAGGTTGAGGAGCAATCACTAGAAACAAACCCCAACATAGTGACGAAGAAAGATGACCCAGGGGACTTTTTCATCCTTTGTAGTATCGACAACATTATTATATACAGGGCATTTGCAAACTTAGGCATAAGCATAAATATGATGCCCTATACTTTCAATCTAAAAATACGGTTAAGAGAGTTAGTTCCCACTAAGTTCTTGGTTAAGACGACCGACAAAACGTTGCATAGACCAATGAGAATCATAGAAGATGTGCAAGTAAAGGTCAGTAAATTTATCTTTCCCACGGATTTCTATTTTTTGGACATTTGCAAAGAAGATGACACTCTGATAATTCTTGGGTGACCATTCTTAGCCACTGCGCTCTCAATTATTGATGTTGATGGGGGCTAGTTAACTCTGCGACTAGGGAAGGAGCATATAACCTTCAAGGTGACCATTAGACAGTACGGAACTCCTTCACCTCTAGTGGATGTGAAAAAACTGAGCCTTGAGGTGAATGGAAGGACATAGAGGATCCTGCAAATGCTTTCTGAAAGAAACACTCGCGAAGGAGAAGGCAAGGCAAAGAAAATTGCAAGGATAATGGTAATTGCAATATGGTAACTAAGGTACAGACTCTGCAACTAATGACAACACTACCATCGAACCATTCATTTTAACCACAGTGAGCTTAAATAAGCATTGAGCTACTAACGTTAAAAGAAGCACTGCATACGAGGCAACCCATGGAAAAATTAGTTTCGTGTTGAATTTTATTAGAACAGTTAAATTTTGTAGTTAGGTTTATTTTTTTCATCAAATAACAGTGGAAAAGAAATATGATTTAGAAATTACAGGAAGATTATGCAAGCATAAAGAGAGAGTGAAAAAATGGTTATAGAAGCATTATGAAGTGAAAGAGAAAAGAATAGAAAAGAGCAAACAAAGGATATTAGAGTTAGGTAACAGCTGCTGGCCACGACCGTGACCTAACAGGTCATGATCGTGGCCTGCGATCAATCATGACTATACAGAAATAGGGTAGGCGTAATTTTTAATTGGATTTTTTACCATTTTACCCTTTTATCACCTACATATTCAGTTTTTACTTCTTTTTCACTTTCACTTTCGTTTCTATTTTCTCTCTTTAGAATTCAAGCGAACAAACACTCTCACCTCTCACTAAAAATTGAAACCTTCCTAAATTCTTCCACATTCTACCTTGATCATGGCACGCATTAAGCAATCGGCTCGATGGGAATCATATGGAAGAGATCAAGTTGAGGTATGGGGGAGAAGGAACCGAGCAGCAGACTTCAGAGCACCATGGCCCATTTTATTAAGGAGGAAGGTACTCGTTTTAGATCCCTTCATTCTAGGTAGATTTCAGTTCCTAAATATTTCGATGCTGACACATTAGATAGGCTAGAATTGTGTGAGTGGGTAGAGAACCCAACCAAGAGAATCTAATAGGGCCAGTTTATATGGTTCCAATTCCCTGTTTGTGAGGAACTTACATTAGAATTCTTTACTACCTTAACCTTTGACCTTAAGAATACTAAGGAAGTATGGTTTAGATCGGGAGGACGAGCATATGAATTAACTGTCAAAATTTTGTGTAAGATGTGGGGATTTCCCAAATCCACCAATATTGATCAACATGATGACTTTCTTCATTCTCAATATTGCCATAAGTTGACTGGAATTGAGTGATTCCATGCTAAGAATGCTCACAATAACATTATCCGATCCCATGAACACTTGCTACTGCATAAATTTATGTGTCAGCTAGTTTTTGACAAGTCAGAAACTAACAAGTGTTTCACCAAGGAACTTTTCATACTGTGGTGCATGGACCATAATATTCCAGTCTGCACATCCATGCATATGTTGAACGCCATTAATGCGACTCTGCACAAGCAGAGCAACAATCTTGGAATGGGATGTATAGTGTCTACCATTGTAGAATATTTTGGTGTGGAACAAAAATGGTTAATAGTACACGCCCTTGACTTCCTGAACCATTATCATTTATTTCGAGCAGAAATCATCCATTCCACAAACATAAGTCTATGGGATATCCATGAGAAGACATATATGTGAATCAGGGCAAGTCAAACGAGCTCGAGTTCAATGTCGCCTCGACAAGAGGAGTCATCAAGTGAAGAATTGGAAGAAGAAAAAGGGGAAAAGCAAGGTTGGAAGAAGGTTTTGAATGCAATATTCGAAACCAACAGAACATTTGTAAAGATGGCACGTATAGAAGGACTCCAGAGCTGAGATATCCAATGGATCCATTAGTATTTCGTGCCTCAAGGCGTTCAACTGTCACCTCTGACACTATCACTACCTCCGTCTCCTTAGGATTTCATGTCTACCCTAAAATTTTTCTTTCCCATATTAGTCTTCAATTTTATTTTGTTTCTGTTTTTATTTTTATTTTTATTGTTCATCTTGTTTGTTCTTTGTTATGTTATTTTCTTTTCTTTACCCTTCGGGTATGTGTTTGTGTGTCTTTCCTTCTCACATTGAGGGCAATGTGTTGTTCAAGTGTAGGGAGGGATTGTGTGTTTTGCTTTTGAATGTGAATTTGCATACTATATGATAGTTATTAGGTTACATTGTGTGAAGTGTGTGAATGTGTCAATGGCTTAGATTAAGTGAAATTCATTTAATTTTGGACATAGTCTATTAGGCTGTGAATGATCATTATCCTACGAAATTAGTGAGTTAGGGTGTAACGTCCCATGTTCGGCGCCAGAACCCAAAACAGTGAATTGAGTGTACTGTGAGAAATTATAAGTGCATTGCATGCTCATGCATCATTGTATATTCACACACATATGAATATTTATTTTTGATGCATTAAAATAATTGTACATACATTTATTGACATTTTTCGGGTATAATTGATTTATAAATGAGTTAAAATGTGAATTATGGATTATTTGTGTTTAAAATTTATTTGGTGATATCAATTATTATTTCAAAATTTTTGGTGAATTTTAGGAAATTTCTAAAAATTTGGGGTATTTTAGACTAGGAAAAAAATTGATATATGGCTAGGAAATTTCAAAAAATTTGTGACATGTGACAGCTTTAAATGTTTGACAAATAGCACATATGCATGGATGACATGTGTCAATGAGATATTAACCCACGTAATTAGGTGTTAAGCCGAAAATTTCTGCAGCTCTTTCTCTCATTCTCTCATCGCTTCACCGAAAGTTCCCATCATCAAAAGAATCTTCTTGATCATCCATCACCGAACATCAAGTTGTTCATTTTGTGTATTTAGTCCATTCATAACTACTGGAAAATTTTCTGAATCAAGTAAGTTGTGTTCTGAGTTTTGTGGGTACTATAAATGATTGTTTGATAATGATTTAAGGTTTGTAAATGAATGCATGCATGATATAGGTTCTATTTAGGATTGTTCTTGAGCATTAAAAAAAACAACAGTGAGAGAAAGTTAGAAATTGTGATATGCTTGTGATATTAGAGTTAACTGGAAAAAAGATGTATCAGATGAATGAAAATGTAGAAGTTCATAAAAGCTGATGTATGAATATATATGCTTTGTTTTTGTTCACTTTTGATATGCGAGAATATGTGTGGGTGTTTTTTAGATGATGGGGAATGAGTTTAAAGATAAGGAAAATGAATTAGGTGAGGTCTTGATATAGAAATGATCAAATGATAAGTTTTTAATGAAATGAAAGTGTAAAAGGTGGAAAAATGCACCAGATGAATGTAAGATAGAGAAAAATGAAAAAAATGGAATTTGCATGAATGAGTATACGATTTTTGATGTTTATGATGATTTTTGGATTTTTGATTTAATTGTGTTGAGATGGGTTGAGATGGAAGTAGAAAAGTTGGTTTAGGCATAGATCTACAAGTTGGATAGTGTAAAAGTGAGAAAATTTGGAAAAAAAAATGGAAGAAGAAGAAAAACTACGTTTCAGTGAAGAAGAAGAAGAAGACCTGCATTTTAGAGAGAGAAGTGAGGAGGAGTTGCACCAAAGATTTACTGTGGAGAGACTATTTTGAGCATCTTTCATTCATTTTGTTATAACTTTGCTCCCGACCTCCAAATGGCTTGAAAATTGAACCAATACACTCCTAAGACATTTTTTCCTCTCCATAAAAATTTAGAGCCATTTGAACTAAATTTGAAAAGGATTAATTGAATCAAAGTGAGGGTATGTGCTGGAATATTATAAACTGGAGATATTATATTGGACATACTTCGGTATTTTGATTATAACTTGATTCGTAGAGCTCCAAATGAGATGATTTTTAATTCAAAATAAAACAGAAACATTTTGATACAAATGTTAAGAAGAAATTGAATTTGAAATATGTCCTTAGGGGTCTTGAAATTTAACTTTAAAGTGAGTCTTGGCTTAAGCTGTAGTACTACCAGTGACAGAAATCATATCCTGTTGTTATTGCATAAACTGTATTGATGTAGGCCGCATCAGACAAAGGTGTCTTCACAAAAGTTATAACTTATTCTATTAGATTTCAATTGATATAAATTTTGTAATTTTTTGATATGGTAAGTGAAAGATATGGGTTGTACAACTTGAATGCATGATCATGCTCTAGCCAAAATTTCAAATGTACTCAGCTTATAAATGAGCATAACTCATAGAATAATGAACCAAATTAGATGATTTTGGTGTCATTAGAAACTTAATACATAGAGGAACAATTATCTAGAAGAAAGTATTACAGAAATACATAATTTTCTTGATTATGCAAAGTTGACCCGAATGGGATGTTTTCAGCAAAAGCTGGAATAGTGAATGAGTGTGTGAATTTTGACACTATTGGAGTACATCAATTTGTTACAGAAATATACCCGAGAATTTTTCATTGCACATGCATGATACATGATACATTTATACATGTGTTTACTAAATTACATAAGCAGTACAGTAATGTGAAATTGTGTTAATATATATAGGACAACAGTAGCTCGACCACATCTTGATATTGTCGAAACATCAAGACAATAAGCTTAAGGGAGCAATTGTGAGTAACCTGAGATGGCCTCACTTTAATTTGATCTGGATATTACTGAATTGAAATTTATATATGATGAATATGTACCAATTGTGTACTAAATTCTAGACAATACTTGTCTGAGGAGTTTGATGCATGTGAATATTATCGGAAGTGCTACTTATATGTGGATGAGACTGCCTAAATGATTCTCAACTAAAAGTGACTGAATGTTATGACTGACTGTGTTGACTGAGATAATGTGTATGAAAGTGACTGATTGTATTGAATGAATTGTGGCATACATTTCATTTCAATACAAGTAATATAAAGGCAGTTGTGACTGGTGTTGCTACTGATTGAGACTGCTACTGAAAAGAGCTTAAAGCTCAAATATATGTTGTTAGAGCCTAAGGCTCACTGTGATCAATGAGCCCAGTGATACAGGATACTAAAAAAGCACATAGTCACAACAATGTAAAAACGAATGCGAGTCTCACACATATAGCATTAACATATGATTTGTGCAACTTTGACAATCAGATATGGCTCAAAGGTCAGTCAACTGGGAATTGAAGACATAGTTTGTTAATAAATGTTGTGTATTCCTCATATTTGTAGCATACTATGTAGACTGAGCTATTTATGCTCATAGGATGATGTTGTATATATATGGATGATGTTGAACTCAAAGCTACAATGTACATTATGGTTATGATATAAAATGAGGAAATTTTGGACGTTAGCAAATGGGTGATTTGTGATTTTAATTACGATGCCATGTGAGACAGTGAAAGAGGGATATTTAACACGTCATTTTTGTCAAGCATGTGCACATGTAGCCGAAGGGTGCACGTGCATGTGTTAGATGAGAGTGGGGTGTTACTTAGGGTGTCTTTTGATAAATATATAGCCTAATTAGGACTTAGTGTAAATTAAGCACCCTCTGGATTGCCACATTCATTCATAATTTAAGGTCTTTTTACTTAAGTAGCTTAACTAGTATTTTTTCCATAAAAACAAATAGCTAAAAGCAACAAAGTAGGCAATTAAAAAAGGTTTGTTAATAAATTACTATTCTGCTAACCTTCAAGTTATGAATAGAGTTAGTAGCCATTTGAAAATGTGATAATAGCTGAGTAACCGGATCAAAAAGCATCAAAAATTTGTGCCTTTGCGTAAAAAGGCTATAATGACATTTCAACCAAGCTTTTTAGTAAAATGAACTAGTTGAGTAACCGGATCGACATGCATCACAAATGTTTGCCTCCAAGTGAAAGACTACGTTCGGGTTTAAATTAATAATAAAAAAGGTATGTCTTTTTAATAAAAACCCACTGTACTTGTAATAAGCTTGAATTTTCATGAAAATGTACTTAAGGATAGTTACAAAGTCTGAGGGACCGAAAACTTATTAATGTGTGTGTACAGTTGAAAAGGGTAAATAAGTTAACACTTAGGTCTTGATTAAGTTGTACATTTATTTAAAAAAGTCTAGACATCTATTTTGTTTGTTAATGATTTGCCATAATTTGAATGATTGTGCCCAAGATTAAATTTATTTCATGAAATTAGAGCCATAGCCTCGTTATTGCATTGTGTGTTTTGTTGTTATGTGTTGTTGTTTTGTTTTCTTGAGGACAAACAAACGTTTAAGTGTGGGGATGTTGATAGGTGTCATTTGCATGATGTTTTAGGATTTAATTTGTGATGTAATTGGTGTGAATTTGAGTGTTGAGTGTGTGTTTATGTGTTTTATTATATTACTTTATATGTTTTAGAGTTTTCATGGGTTGGATTAAGTCTTTGAGCTTAAATGCTACATTTTTTAGGTGTCATGATGTGTTTGTTAGTGTTTTAGGGTAAACGGTGAATAACGTAGAAGATTAGAGGACTTTTGGGCTAAAGCCATCGGCCACGATCATGCACAGTAGGGCACGATCATGACAGAGAGCGTACATCCAGGCCACAATCATGCACATGAGGCCACGATCATGAAAAAAGGTTAAAGAGTTGGCCACGATCGTGACGAGCAAGGCCATGATTGTGGCCTACATTAGGCTGACAGAAAAACCCATGATTTGCAAGATTTGTTAAACCATTTTAACCCCGACTTTGACCTAGAGTCTCAAAAGTATAAATAGAACATCATAAGTCAAAACTTTGAGCAGCCACCTAACAAAATCCTAAAAGAGACCATGAGAGATCGAAAATGAGAGGAAGGAAGAGAGAACAGGAAGACGACACAGACATAACATGCTTCCTGGATTATGAAGCATTATAAAGTCGCTGCCTCCTATCATCTCGTCATAGTTTTAGTTCCTATGTATTTCAATTTTATTTGATTATAGAATTGATATAGATATTTGATTATATACTGCATTGTGGTTAATGTTCTATACTCACCTTTGGATTATTATTTTTGACTTAATGAAATCTGATCAATTTATGTGTTTATTGAATTAATTATGATTTATTCTGCACTTAATATCTCAATAATAAACTGAGAGGGTGAATCGAGAGAAAACGATTAATTTGGGCTAACGAGAGTTAGATAGATTAATAGATCTGGAATTAAATCAAGTTGGTAAATCTTGTGTAAAGAGTTCATATTAGGTTTCCAATTGTTTATTAGAGAACTTAAGAACTAATTAGGTTTTAGATAGGTTGGTAATTGAGAGATCAACTTCCCATAATCTGATTAGGGTTTATACTTTAGGGTTCAATTATAACTTGAGAGAGAGTAGTTGACGCTAGGATCTGCTAAAACCATTAATTCAATAAATCATAATTGGTTAGGGTATCATTAAAGATAGGTAATTTTCCCTTTCTCTCTTTCGGTAAACACATTAGGTGGAACTTGGGTATGTGATCATTGTTTATTAATTGGCTAAATTCCATTACTATTCAATTTTGTATTTAATTTGTTTATTGTCATCATGATTGTTTTAAATTTTGTGTTAATAGTTAATTGTTATTTTTGTTGATTACTTTAGTTTATTTGGTCTAGTCAATTCTTGTGTTTTAAGTTATTATTTTTTAATTATTGTTTAGTATTGCTTCCGACCTTGGATTTAGGACTAGTTAGCCCTCCTCGTGGGATTGATACCTTAGGTACTACGGGAATGACCCGTGCACTTGCAAAATTACCAAGGTTATAAATCGTAAAAACTTAGAGAGTGTAACCTTGCGATCAACCTCCACCAATGTAATGGATCATTGAAATATGTTGAACTAGATTGCACCATCCTTTGCATGTCCTTAGCTAGGTTTCCATTAAATAACGTTAAAAAATTGAGTTTTTTAGTTATTTTGTCACTACCTGCTTAAAGAAGGATAAATAAAAGCTTAATAAAAGAAACTAAGAAGGTCCTAAGAAAAGGATTGAATATGAAGATTAAATTGTAAAATAAGAAAGGGTTAAAAAACCTTATTTTGCCTACCTAAATAGTTATTTAAGTTTGAAAGGAAAATTACTAAAAAAAACTCCAGTGAAGATAAATATTTTCATATGGAGGAGTGTGCATTTGTATTTTATGTTGTGAAATTTTGTAGAGTTTAAAAAAAATGGATATGAACTATAAGATAAAGTACGTCTATGGACGTTAAAATATATATTAGCTAGAATGAAAGCATGTGTATGGGAGTTTATGATTTACTTAGGGATTGAAATTAAACAAAGATGCCTATAGTTGTGCAATAGGAGTTTGAAATGAAAATAAAATGTTTAAGACCTAAAATTAAAATGGAAATGCCTAAAATAGATTGTAGGTCTTGAAATTAAAATAAAATGCCTAGACCTAAGTTTTAGGACTTAAAAAATTAAAAGACAAATTACTAGATTTGGATTCTAAGTCTTAAAATTAAAAGTAAATAATATAAAATTCCTATAAGGAGCTTAAGGCTTTAAATTAAATAGAAGAAATGAAATAGAATTCCTAGATGGATTTCAGGGCTTTAAAATGAAGAAAATGCTTACACTGAATCTTATGACTTTAAATGGAGAAAGTATATAAAACTAGGTCTTAGGGAATGAAAATAAAACAAAATGAGGGATAAGAAAAGCACCTAGGTTTTAAATATATTTGGACTTGATTTGAAAATTGGAAAAAGCATAGGAAAATGAACTTAGTATATAGGGATCAACTTAAGGTTTGAGGTCTTATTGAATTGTGGACTAGAATTAAGCTTACAAGCTTTGATTTAGACAATTTGGATTCTTTTCTTCAAGTTTTTTCTATTATATTTTCATTTAATCTCACCTTATTTTCTAATTACTTGTTTTAATGAGTAAATTTGTCTCTTTTATATATGGTCTTAATATAAATAATAAAAGTAAGTTATAAAATCATTTAACTATGCATAATAACATACACGAAAGAGTAAAAGATCTTAAAATAATGATGTATTTTCTCCTAGGCATAAAAGCTCACAAAAAATTATCTTATGTTTGTAAATAATATGCAATTTACATTCAAATTAATTATCTCAATGATTACTTGGAAAAGCATGTTTATTCTAACTTTCATCCTTTTGCATACTAATTCAATTCAATAGTCAATAACAATCTAAAGTAACTTGGACTGATTTTAAAAAAATTCGGGATATTGGTTAATAATATCTACTAACAAAGATTATAATAAGCTAAAGAAATCCTTTTCCCATACTTACAGTTGTACATTGTCCCCAATTTTAACATGCATACCCTAACATGTTAAATATGCACAATCTCTTCGAGATGTTTAATTTCCTAACCTAAAATGTAACATCCCGTTTCCAGAGAACGGGTCGGACCAGTGAAACGGGTCCAGGTGTGGTAAATTACCACGCCTCATGCT